>JAVYIG010001176.1:0-107992 GCA_035222895.1 Strongylocentrotus droebachiensis | reverse complement strand
TCGCAAAACAATCATTGTGTTAAAGGAAAAAAAACATATTTGATGACATTCGAAATTCCCAAATAACCAATACGATTGGAGAGCGAGTACTCGTTTTGTTTTTCTTCAAAAATTACTATAAATAGCTGGCCCGGATACTTGAGACTCTCACAAAACGCAAGTATAGGCCTGATGTGTCGTCAGGGGCGTCGCTAGACCTTTTTCAGTGGGGGGGGGGGGGGGGGTGGTATAGAGGCCAACGATTAACGACAAACAAGCCACCAATTACCGACAAAATTAAATGTCCCAATATCTACAAATGTAACCCTATAAACCCGAGGCCAAAGGCTAAATTGTTATGCGCAAATGGTCATTTTCGTCGACGACATAAATATACAAATTATTTCGTCAACTTAGTAAGCATCATAGCTATATATTTTAATGCAGGCGCGTAGGTAGGATCTTATTTAAGGGAGGGGCGGTATTGGGCAAGCGAATCACTTAAAGAGCACGCAAAGCGCTCCCTAGGTGGGGTAGGGGGTGGGTGAAAGGCCTCCCGCGCGAAGCGCGGTAGCTTAGACGTTTCATTAAATCATTATGAAAAGAAGACGATTTGTTGTACCGTTCTCGACTCTTAATCCTTGTCTGAATTTAGTTTCCCCGTCCCACGCGAAGCGCGGAAGCTTAGACGTTTCATTAAATTATTATAGAAAGAAGACGATTTGTTGTATACCGTTCTCTATACTCTTAACCCTAAGTGTCTGAATTCAGTTTTCCCCCTCTGGCGCGAAGCGCGGGAGCTTCGACGTTTCATTAAATTATTAGAAAAAGAAGACGATTCATTGTACCGACTCTAAATCATTGTGTGAATTTTCCAAAAATGTTTCTTTGTCCGATAAAAAGTCACAGTTCGAAGGGGAAAAAATTGCTGGCCGACCGACATAAAAAAAATCCCACCGGCTTCAACCTCACACCCCCCCCCCTTTAGCGACGCCCTGAATGTAGGGTGGCCTGAGCGGGTAGGCGTGGTTCTAAACTTACAGAGACACTTCGATAAAGACACCCTTATTTCATGATTGCGTGTGTTGAACTGCCCTGGGCTTTACAACTTTAAACCTCCAGGGTTTATTTTGCATAAATAGGTATTTACATGTTCATTTTATATAATAAAAGGAAATAATGAATATTCAAATATCATAGGTAGCAAATAAAGGATGACTAACAGAGGAATGACAACAAACAGATAGGAGAGGATGATCAAGCATAATGATGTGCACCTAATCTATAAATGTGAATTACTAAGTAGCCTGTTCACACTACAGCTCTACAGTAACAAAGCATTTGTAGCCTTAATTTTAAGCAGTTGAAGAAATTAATAAAAGTAGGCCTACTTGAAGAAATCGTTAAATTGTAAGATATTCAGTTTATTTTTATTAAGTAAGACAAAGTACTAGGTGTTAAAATAACACACATTTAACACCTTTGGAAAAATAATACCCCAGGAACGTGAAAAACAAAACTTTTATTGTAATGCCTATAAACGGACATATTTAAAAACTGAAATGTGGCACCACCCAAAAAATATACTTCTGAGATCCTCCTTTGTCTTTAATTTGCACCTGTAAATAAATTCTTTGTTCCTCGTTTATGTCATCGCGGCGAAAAATTTCAGACTTTTCTTCTTTTGAGGTGCACATGCAGCCTCAGACAAAATTAATGTGCCAAAGAAGTTTTGTCTTCTTATGTTCCTGGAAACAAAGTTTTGGGCAATATTTTTCAAGTCCAGTTTATCTGTACGAGATTTATATATGAGTAATATTAAGCTTTGGTTGAGCTTTCTTTGGGTCATTGTACTTATCAGATAAGTTTTGATCCCTTTCAAGACAGAGAATGTTCTCTCGCAAGTTGCCGTTGTAACCGGGATGGTAAGGTAAATGAGAAGAAGAATGTGTACCTCTGAGAATGATCTCTTATAGATTGGACTGTTGTTGAAAATCTCACAGATTGTTTTAATGTATTTGATAGGTTTTCCTCTCATCGTTGTTGTTGTTGTTGGTAAATGTTTTGTGGCGTTCATTCATATTGAATATATACGCCATAAATATCTTCAATTTTATAAGAAAATCAGTTATAGTCTTTATTAGAAAAATGAGAATAAAGATTTGTAATGAAATAATTAATTAATAAGTAACGCAATTTATTGGGAGTCTCTGGATGGTTTTCAACTTCGTGTTTCTGCTTTTTTAAAGTTTAATCTGGTCAGCCCGGTTTCGATTGCATGGAACCTAGCTTTGCTCGATTTGAAACAGGCTCTCATCGTCATACACGTCTTGGAGGTTTGTTAGCTGCCGAGTTAATGCTACAAAGTCAATATCTCCGGCATACACTTCCCTCAACTCATCAGCACGAACAAAATATTGGGGAGGGGGGGGGGGGCTCATGATAACCGAGCCGGCCGAAATATTGGGGGGGGGGGGCTCAATGATATCTGAGCCCCCCAATATATATATATTTTTTTTGGGGGGGGCTGTGCCCCCAAGCACCCCCCGGTTCCTAAGCCTATGTACAGGTCAATGAAGTCTACTTTTTGAAACTTAAAGGGATTGGGTGACTTTGTCTCGAATCCTGGAATGATAGTTAGGGCTAGTTCTGATCGGAAAACGACCCAAATATCGGAGTATGGCTAGCTGCCCCAGGGCCTTGTCCTATATACGGATCAGGGAAAAATACTTAAAAAATTTCGGGGGCTACTTGTATGAACTTTCGGGGGCTCTTTTTGGCATTTCGGGGGCTGATTCACCCCGAGCCCCCGTGTATTTTCCCCTGATACGGATAAGTGAGCGCCTTGATCGGTCCACTTCTAACTCGTGTTTTTAGCCCTTCTTTCTTTTCTTTTTCCTTTCCTTTCTTTTTTCTTTCCTTTCCTTTTTTTTCTTCAAAGAGGGAGGGGGGGGGGGGCGGGTCCGTCGCCCCCCGTATGTCCGCGCCTGAGTGACACCCACATAAACTAACCTTATTTATTACCGAACAAAAATAAAGAAAGAGCCCCTCGACACCATAGGTCTAAGTAATCAGCCAGTTGCTACCCCCCCACCAAAATAAACTTTAAAAGTGAATTTTTTGTTCTAATTTGATGCCAGTGATTTACAGATGCTGCTGAAACGGTCTAATTTTCCGGGATTTTTCCACACTTTTTAGTAAATTATACTTTTTATGCATTTGTGGGAGAATGACAAATTTCAAAATTTACAGTCAGGCAAGAAATGTGCTTATTTACTATTTAGAGGCCTACTACGGCGGGCTTGGGGGCTCAAGCCCTCCCCCCCACACACACTTTTGAAAAAGTATATTACAGAGAATTAAATAAAAAGAAATAGAAAAGAAAGTATGCTCATGTGACCGTAATTAAATGCCCATACCCCTGTGCTTCCGGGGGCTCTGCCCCCTGGACCCCACCTTGGGACCTAAGGCTGGCCCCTGGATGCTAATCTGACCTTAATTTTAAAGCCTAAAACCCCTGCGCTTCCGGGGACTCCGCCCCTTGGACCATACGCCAATTAGTGACCTGCCAGTGTTATGAATAAGGTATTAAAATATGCTCATCTGACCGTAATTAAATGCCCCATACCCCCTGAGCATCCGCCAATTTGTGCTACGCTCTACCCTATCTTAAATACTCTAGCCTCCCCCACTCACTTTCAACCCCATTTGTAATCACTTTTATTTCCCATTTAACTCCTTCATTAAACCTCGAAACGCCCCCAAATACTTGGAGCTGGGCCTGTATCACGAGTATATACTAGTAGTGAGTTGGTTGATGTACGAAGCCACGTACAAAAGTATAATCGATTACAACAGTTGTGGGGCCGATATCACGAGTATGCCTTCATAAAATAAAGGTTTTAAAGAAAATATTCACTTCTACTTTCAAAAGGACTGGCCCATTTGCTTTAAAAAAATTGTAGAGTTATCATATGAACAAATTTGACCCACATTCGGCCAAAAGATCAATGAGGCATTTTGTGTACCTCCCAAACAGACGACGAACAATCGAGTGCACTAGAGCGTAACACCAAGGTGCCGGACTCGTCGATTTTTATGAAATGGGGGTTTATCGTAGAAAACTGGTGAGAGTGTGAATGTCAACACGGCTGTGCGAGCGTGACTTGTCAACTCTCTCTCTCTGTCCATGTCCATGCTCTGTCTCTCTCTTCCCTCTTCTTCTCCCGAAAAAAAGAAAACAAATCAGGAAATTATATATGTTAGTCTAGTAGATGCAGATGCACATCACAATGCATAAGTCCATTGTAATCCCTCCGTCTAAGATGGGCGGGATCACCCTGCAATATGAATACGCGATTCCTTCACTAGCAGATCGGCCATGAATATTTAGATCTGCTCATAAAGCGAGTCAGAGTGCCATTAATTTGCTAAATTTCAGGAAAACTAGAGAATTCAGTGTCTCGTGAAAGATATAATCTAATCCCTACACACCTTTTTTGTAAAAGATCGTCCATAATATCTAAATTCCCTTCAGTAAATTGCTGAAATCAACATAAAATGTGTCTTTCCATCGCCGCGGAGCCGAGTCAAATGTGGTGGTCGAAATACGCACGGCTGCGAGCACGGTGTGTAAGCCTCATTGTCCGCTGTGTAAAAACTTCGCTTACGCACAATGCATAAATTACGGAGGTCGATACGTAAATTTCAGAAAGCTTCTTTTTATTGGATTGAAATTGGCCCTAATTTCTCGACAACCAATCAAATTATGTGTTACATCAGACGACAGGGGATTATATACCCTATGTTGTGGCGTCCGATCTGGCCCAATAACAAGTAGTAGTTACGAGCATTATCTCCTTGAAGTACACAACCCCAGTGAAAAAGGTGAATTTTCCTGTGACCTCCATAGAGAAATCACAAATTGAATGATTGTTGTCCATTTTTTAAGATGAAAAGGCCCTATTTTCCAGGATACAAATCAGTTCGAAATTAGTATCAGTGGAAAGAACAGTACTTGAATATGTGATTTCCACCCGATCTGGTGTGAAATCAAAGTTTGTTTTCCTTGTAGGAGCATTTCTTTGCACACTTAGCGCATTTTCAAAGACGATTTCACGTGTTGTAGACCGCGGAGCGAGACCGCGTGAGCAGATGCCCGAAATTTGTTCATATGTATTATGTAATTTCTAGAAAAAATGTCAACCACATCATTTACAATGAGTCTAAATACATTGATTTGCCGAGTTGCTTCCTTTTATCAAATATACACGTAAAACAATGGGGGGACAAAATGTGTGGATAGCAAACCGCACGGATCGTCCCTCGGACGATCCGTGCGAGTCACGGACGATCCGTGCGAGCAGAAAACCCGCATATTATGTCCGACGGACAAACGAAACTGGTAGGACGAACGGCGCGGTCACACCGGCCGGAATCGAGATTTCCTCTTGATTTTTCCCCCAAACACATCCTTGAATAAATTGTAAGTTTCAAAGGGGGCTTATATATTACACATGTCAAAGTGCGCCCCTTCCATTCCCCCCAATCCTACTGGCCCAAATATGTTTTATTTATTTTATTATCACCCTTCTTTCTTTCTTTCTTTTTGTTTCTTTCTCTCTCTCTCTCTCTCTCTCTCTTTCTCTCTCTCTTATATGTTTATCTGTTTTTCTCTAGATTTCATTTGAAGATCATTCCATTGAATGAAAGGGAAAAGTAAGGAAACTAAGCAAAAGTTCAAAATGATGAAAAGTTGCAACTGGGAAGGAAAGTCTCTGAAGACTCTAATCATGTTTTGCATTCAAAATCTGTTTACTTGACAGATCGAGTTAAATTGAATGAATTTTTTTAAACTTGATTTCTGTATCCTTAAATTTGTTTGTATCAAACAAAAAAATGAATGAATGAAGATGTAACTATGCTTTTCTACAGTTTCTGTGCACTCTCTTTAAAAGCAGGGCTCCCACTTAGCCGAGTTGGAGCCTCGAGTTGTGGCGAGCTGGCGCGATCTTATGGCAAGCAGTTTTATCATTAAAACATATTTCTTGATATCAAGAAATAATTTTACGTTGTAGATTCTAAAGCAATGGTAATTCTTGATATCAAGAATTTGATTTTGTGATATCAAGAATTGATCAAGAAATATGTTTTAATGATAAAACTGCTTGCCATAAGATCGCGCCAGCTCGCCACATCTCGAGGCTCCAACCACAGAACTCTAAAATACGAAAATACGTATTTTAGAGTTCTGTGGCTCCAACTCTAAGTGGCTAAGTGGGAGCCCTGCTTCAGGCCTAATATTTCCATATTCGTGTTTGTCTTCTAGATGCAACATTCGGCATCTGAATTTGCCATCACCTTTCATTTGTATCCATATAGTTAGAGATACCATAACATTGAAGAGCAATTTTTCGTCCGCTAGTTCCATGAAATGAAATCCGTGAGACGACTGCTACAAAAAAAATTTAGAATGGCGGAGGAAAAGAATGGTAAAATTTTCTTATTTTTTGTTCATGTTATTTTATGGTTAAGGTATCAATAACTGTAAAAAATGATGGCTTTTAATTTTTTCGTAGGTGAAAAGTTAAGCTATCAATCTTTGACGCTACCAGCTCCTGTTGAATGTTGTTGAGACTTCCACACAAATATTGCTCAAAAAGTCAGAGTCAAACAGTAGGATCCTAGTGCAGTTCGAACCGCATCCGCAGTGCTGGCTGGCGCTGGTGCAGTGCTCGAGTCTGAACTAAAATAAATTCTCAATTTTCCAGTCTAGCTTCTTGAGAAGAATTTGAGATTTAGCCCAGCTAATGTGGAATATATTCTGTGCCTATATCTATATGCACTTGGCTTAGCTTAGTTACAAAATGTTTTGAAAATGATTAAGAAAACATAACAAAATAGATCTAAACATGAATGATGAAAAAGTGCAAAAACAAAACAAAGATGAATATTGAAAGAGTGACAAAAAAAAGATGATGAAATAGCCATAAAATGGGCTTCACTACAGTCTACTACTTCGAATGCGATAAACTCGCTTATCTCCGAAAAGCGGAGGGACAAGTTCACAACAACAGAGAGAGTGCAGCTAACTTATAATATTAGATAGATCTCTCATTCAATGATGAGTTTCTACTAGTCCTCTTGAGTTGACTAGATCTAGATCCTAATTAGACAGCAATAACCATCTGATTTGGGTCATTTCTTTAATAAAACTGACATTTGTTGTCATTCCCCAATACAGATGGCAACCCAGAGATCTCGTACCGTGGGGGTGGCTATGTACATATTTTCGTCCACGACATTTTCTCCCCGATTTTCTTTATTTAGACTCTAGATCTAATTTCCTGATTTCTAAATCAGATGTAAATTAGGTCGGTATTTCATTTGTCCTAATTACAGTTATCAAAATTTGATAATTCAATATTAAATGGATAATTTACGGACTTACTTATATGAATTATCCAATTTGTATCTCCGAACTGTGAAACAGTACGTTCATGCACTCGGAACATAGGGCTATATGACCCGGCGGCCAAAATATTTCCGGGTCAACCTACAAAAACATAGCCAAATGGCCAATCAGAGCACTCGTTTCGTGGGAGTTTGTTGGTCAAGCTGGGCTTACTCGTACGTAGCTACGGTAGCTATTGGACGTTCGAAAAGAAAAAATGAATATTCATCAACTAACACCAAGACGGATAATGTTGACGACGAGACTTTCTCGGATTAATCATTAATTTAGGATCTAAATGAGCAAGCTATCGTAAGTCAAATAAGCTATATATATGTTATTTTTAATTTGTGTTATAATTGCAGCAGTTATGAGGATGTAAAGAGTGAAAATCTTGTTGCATATCTCATTCATCGCGGTCCGGTCGAACCGAACCATTTGTTCCGTACAGTGCCTCACAGAAAGAGGTCCCCAGACTTCAGTCTCTATAATCGGAGGTCTAGTGGAGCCAGACGTAGTCTCAGTGGAACAACCGACGATTAGAGAGACTGAAGCTTTCGGTCTAGATCCTAATATGAAATTGAGACAAGTAAAACAATAGAAAATATAACATCACATTGTTAATATTGTTTCATTGTAGCATGCCTTCTTGATCTGTTGATCTCAATTATTTCAATCATGTTGATTTCTTCTTGTTTCTAGATACACCATTGACTGATGAATCAGAAGAGGAAGGAGAAGGAGAGCCAGGAGTGGAGATGATAGAGCCTCCAGAACAAGAACCAATCTCTTTAGACCCAAATGCTTATGTAAGTATCTTTCTACCTCTGGAGGATTTAAGATTTAAAGGGAGGTAGGAGGGGGGGGGGGGGGGGGGTACAACCAGTCACCCCTCCCCCAATGAGGACTTCCTGTTATAGGCATCTACACAAACTGTTTTTCTGCTGAAGCTTGTTTTAAAGTAATACCATATTGACTGATGTCGATAAACTATGCTAGAGTCTATAATTTGTATTTGTATAAAATAAAGATATTTTGTGAAAATTGAAAAGAGGTAATTTTTTGTCAATATCATGCATGTAATTGCAGTATAAGCCTAGATCTAGAAACTAGTTTACACTTCATAAAATGTTATCTAATACTTGTGAAGTTTTCCTCAGTAGCATTTGTAGGTTTATTATTTTCATAATTATTACCTCAAATTGTTTGAATGTTAATTATAAGGTACTCTATAAAGAAAGAACGTTTAAACTATGAATTGAAACTTTTTTGTTTTTGCTGTTTTTTTTTGGTTAAGAATTTGTATACCGGTAAGTGTATTTGGGATCTCCAATTGTAAGTGGTTGCATTGTGCCTTATATTGACCATCATCACTTCCTGGTATTCGCAATTGATTGAAATTCTTTTGAATTGCGACTCTTTTAAGTCTGTTTGCTTCATGTGCATGTAAGTCACAATAGTAATGGATTAAAATAATGGAATGCAGCAGTCATTTGCAAACAATTGCTTTTTTTTTCTTTATTCGAAAGCCCCCCCCCCCCCCAAAAAAAAAAAAAATCAATCAAAAAAAATCTGTGATATAATGAAAAATATTGAACTATGGGGTTATTGTAAGATAACTGATTTTGTTCAGTTTTAATCATGAAAATAATGACACTTTACTGTTGAGAGTTACACTTCATTCCATCTTCCCCAAATTAAATGTTTTTCCTGCAATCACTAGTATTTTTTAACTCATTAGCAACTAATACTATCAATTTTATGTTAGAGAATGATAACATTTATAGTAAGACACATCTAATTGTAGTATGAATGGAGATACAATAGATTAATTTTTTTACTAGTGATTGGAAGTTGCTTTTATACGTTACAGGACCTAGCAATTATTTGATTTCTGCAAAAGTGTGCAGTCTTTTCTATGCTATTTGATTTTGATTTTAGATGTATGTTCTCTTTTGTTTTCCCAGGATGTAGATCTGACACATAAGAGAGTGGTTCAACTCATTGGCTTTGAAGTACTGACGCAGGTGGAGGTAAGCTCAAATTATTAAATTGAATTAATTAAGTAAGTGGGCAGGTCCAAGCTATTTGGATTGTGACGTACGGGACATTCAGAGACTTTAAACAAGAAATAACAACAGATGAAATTATTTATATGGCTATCTTTTGGTATGAGTCTGTGGCTATTATGGGCTACCGTAAATAACGTTGTATAAACCGCCCTCGTGTATTAACCGCACCCCTCTTTTTCGCCCTTAAAAAAAAGATCATTACGGTACTGTAAATTAAAAAACAGTAGGGACCTAGGATAGAACCTTGTGGTACACCATGTAATAGAAGAAAAATTGGAGGAATTATTATTATAAAGTACATATTGAGATCTATCAGAAAGATTACTTTCAAACCAAGATGACAGACAAATTTGAGTGTTGTTCTAGTTTCCGAGTGGTGAGTCAACACACCGATTACCGAGCTGGGAGACATTGCCAGGCATAGCGCCAGGTGGAGGGGCATAAATTGAAACTTTAAAAAAACACTTTCGGCGGCAAAAAAGTGCGGTTTATACACCGTTATATACGGTAGTTCGTTTGTGGAAAGTTTTAGTTCTGACCAATTCTTTAATTAAATTTTAATGTAATTAATGTGCTGCGTGACGTACGGCACGCAGCGTCCCGTTGTTATTTCTTGTTTAAAGTCTCTGAATGTCCCGTACGTCACAATCCAAATAGCTTGGACTTGCCCAAGTACAAGATCAGAAATACATGTTACTTACAAAGCATGAAATACAAACAAGGTCAAAGGTCATCTTGTTTTGGTAACGGAGGAAATTGAAATCCCACTGAGTCCAAACCAAATTGCTCTGGATATATAATATGATAATGTCTCTGTCAACAAAGTTAATTTAGTACAAAAGATGGAAAATCTCTGTATTAAACAAATGAATTTCTTGAAATCAAGCTAAGTCTCAATCATAGTCCCATGTGTGTTTTCCTTTTCAATGTTCATTTTATTTCGGGCAAGTTTGTTAAACATTTTGCCAGTCCAGAGAATACATGATTGATGATCACTGTAACAATACATGTATGTAAGCAATTCAATTATACCAGAAAGCCAAAGTAGCCTGAAGGGAGATCGTAGTGAGTGTCCATATACAGTAGGTCATAATTCGCTGACATCAGACTTTGAAATAATATTGATGGGTGTACAAGTCTCGCACACAGCAAACCTGTTAACCCATCTAGAAATACCTTCTAGTCTCTCTGAGAGTCTTTGGGTGAGAGAAATGTAAGATAATGACCTTTATGGGGTGATTGGTAGAAAATGCAGAGCATTACGCCTGTTGGTCATAAAACTAAAGGCTAATCCTGGTGATTAACAACACCTATTATTGGTAAATACCCAAATAATGTCAAATTCCCCATGAAAGCCCCCTACTATATAAAGGATGCAAGGAAGTTGAACTGCGTTTATTCTTAATTTGCAATCTATTCCTTTATCTGTATCCCCACTAGACTCTGTGTCTGCGTCAAAATGAAATCAAGAAGATTGAAAACTTGGAGACCCTGACGACCTTGACCGATCTTGACCTCTATGATAATCAGCTGAAAAAGATTGAAGGCCTGGAGACACTGGTAGAGCTGACGTGAGTTCACTCATTGAAGATACAATAGTACATTTGTGAAAAGTGAAAAGCTAAGTGGTTGAAATGTGCACGATTGGAATATGACTTGTGAAAGGTTTCTAACCAAATGGTAATTATTGTCTTGTTGCCCTATTAAAACACTATCAATTAGTAAATAAGAGCCCTAGCAAAGCCCTCATTAGCTCAAGCTATCTAAGGGTAACTTAGGGGCAGAATAACTTTTAAATGAAAACAGAAAAATATGTAGAAGGTTAAAAACAACCACTGCTAAACAGACAACTTGAACTATGAACAAAATTATGATTTTGAAAGGAAGGATGAGAGATAGTCATGATTGAAAATCTGTGATGCTCTTGGGAGCGTCTATATTTCCCTGGAGTTAAATGAAGGTGCTGTTTACATTTATTTGTCTTTTTACTCAAGATAGCAGAAAGATCCATCCTATGCTCCAGCTATGATTGCTTAGTGCTTTATTTCTTTAAAAATGAAGGCTTAGGGTTTAGGTAAGGCATAGTGTTGGGGCCAGGGTTGAATTTAAGGAATTTGTTAAGTGTGTAGAAAAGAGGCGCAGGAGTATGCACCATACCTCTATAAGGCCTTTAAAATAGAGATGTTATATTGCCCTTTAGGTGCCAAAACATGGGTCGGTCGGTCAGAATTTTTTTTTTTCAACTTAAAAAAAAAACACTTTTCCCTCTTTGGGCTGATATTTTTCAGTTTTGAATGCTTTCATATTTTTTTTTTTTTTAATTAATTTTTTTATAAAAAGACGACCATAGATTTCAAGATTTTTTTGGGTCGGTCGCAAAGGGCAATACAACATTTTTTTTTTCCAGGCCTAAGAAGATGTACCCCATTTCTTATGAGCATTCAAAATTAATCTCTCATCTCTTCTCCCTCTCCCCTTCCCATCTTCTGTAGCATTCTAGACCTGTCTTTCAACAAGATCAGGACCATAGAGAACTTGGAAACCCTGGTCAAGATTTTGAGGATCTTCCTCATCAATAACAAGATCTCCAAGATCGACAACCTCAGCCATTTCACCAATCTCAACATGCTGGAGCTGGGGGATAACAGGATACGAGTAAGGAAACTCTTATCTCGTGGTATCTCAATGTGATTGATTGTAGCATATTTTAATATTATTATTATTATTATTATTATTTATTTGGCAATATTTTTTAATTTGTTAAATTGGAAATTCACAGTATATACAAAGTCAACATAATAAATACAAGTATCTTAGAAATAATAGAGAAAGAGAAGGAAATGAGAAACAAGGAGAAAAGGAAAGAAATGGTTACTTATGGGCAGGGTTCGCAAAAGTCAAAATGCTTCACTGTTGCCCAGAGGCATGCAAGCCCTCATAGGTAATCGTGTAGAAAGATAAAAAGATGATATTTCACAATCCCATATAAATGTGATTGTCTATTTGTTATGTGTAGAGCGACAGTTGATATCAAACTCAAGTTCAGACTGATAAAACTATAAAAGACAGGGCACTAATGTTCGATTTGATTTATTGATGGAGTGGTTTTGGAATGGATTGATTGATAGAGTCAGTGGAGTGGTTTTAATGTTTGTAGTTAGAGGACATACAGCTTTGAGCCTATCATAGGGACAAGATAGTCCACCTGTATAACCCAGTTTTTAAAGTTTTTTTTTTAAATTCTGTACATTCTACATTCTACAAGAACTGTGTTCAAGCAACTACTTTAAAATATGTCTTGAGGTAATATGGATCTTTGTTACCCACCAAAATGTTATTCTCATTGTACAATTAGACATTCTAGGGTCATTAATATAAATAATTTCTTGTGAGATCTGGTTTTAGGTGAAAATATTTGAAATTGAGCTGGTCATTATGTATGTAATTCTGGCCAGCTCTGTTCTGTCATGAAGCATGATACGGTTATAAGTAATTGTTCAAAAAGTTAACATTTGTATCTTATTGATTTGATGCATCATTCTTTTTTAATTACAGAAATTAGAGAATCTTGATACTCTAGTCAACCTTGAGAGTTTGTTTGTTGGGAAGAATAAGATCACAAAGCTGGAAAACCTGGACAAGCTCACAAAGCTACGAGTTCTTAGTATACAGGTAAGGTTCTTTCAATGCCCAAGAAAAGTTCATACAACGTCTCCTTGATGAGTCCAGTCTCGGATTTTCTTACATGATATATAACCTTGATGCATGTCAGGGTCAGCCTTAGATGTACAAATGTAACTGACTAGAGTGGGGCATTTGTGTTGTGCTGTTTTGTGTTGTATTGTCCTGTGTTGTTCCGTGTTCTGTATACATCCATTTACTTTATTGATATGTTATTATTGTAAATATGCTATGTCGTTGAGTTTTATTTTCAATACCCCAAAAAAATACCAAAAAAAAAATTCATACATGGGTGGCTCATCCATTCTTAGGAGCATTTGGTATTTCACAGTGATCACTCATTTTTGTATTGGTTGATCAAATTTATAGAGTTTCCTGCTCGTAAATGTGACAATTGGATGGATAAAAATAATGAATCTATATGAGACTATAATAAAGTCGAACTGATGATTTATGCTACACTTGTATAATACCCACATTTAGCAAGCTGCCTTAAAAATACAAATTTGCATGTATTTCATGGACATCGTACAATATCATTTTCTCAGACAGCATGGCAGCTTTCAGGGTAAGATTTTTCAGTCATGACAGATGTGACAAAAAACAACAAATGGTATATTCCAGTTGATTCTAATTAGGTCTTGTCCAGATATCATGTATGCAGTGTATGTTGCATAATTTTATTTCTTACTATAGATACAATTTATCCAAATTCTTGTCGGTTTTTGCTCCATGAAGTTATCTGGAATATTCCCAAGGTGCTTGAAAGGCATAATGAATTCATCATGTACATTGCTCAACCATTCCTTTCTTTTCTATTCTAGAGTAATCGCATCACCAAGCTTGAGGGTCTCGATGCAGTCACAAGTTTGGAAGAACTCTACATTAGCCACAATGGCTTAGAAGTTATAGAAAATCTAGATAAAAATGTAAGTACAATCAAACCTGTTCTTTTTTTTAAAAGAGTAGCCCCCTCTCTAGAAAGGCCACCTCTCTCTTATGGTCACTTATATTGTGTTCCCACCTGTCCATAGTGGTCTTTTATATTGTCCTCCAACTTGAAGAAATATGTGTTTATTATGTGGATAAGGTTGGTTTGGTTTGGTATAGGACTACATATGGTGCTTTTAAAGAGCCTGTCTAGAAAATCCACCTGCCTACTGTGGCCACTTTTCCTTTTCCCATTGTTGGCCTTTAGACAGGTTCATTATATATTCCATTATCTTTAAAAAATCTGGTAACTTTTTAAATGTTATTCTTGAAAGCTTTGTCCGGGGTGCGCCAGTATTTGCTCAAAACAAATGCCGGAGTTTATTTTTTAATCTTGTAAGCAATGTGTATCAATATTCATCTTTTCCCAAACAATAGTATCATTTTTTTTGTATAAATACAGTTTTATGATATATATATATATATTATGCACTTATATCGCGCTATCTATATAGTTCAACTTTTTTGAGGCACATTATGTTTTATGGTATTTGTTAGAGTACCCTAATGGCTGACATTCAATAATTCATTAATTTGCCCTTTAACATCAATGTTTTGCACTCACTCCAAACATGAAGTTCTCCAGTGTGTAACCAGGGACCCGTTTCACAAAGCCTTTTTCAATGACAAATGACTAAACTCGGTGACCAATCTGCTGATAACCAATCAGAAGCAAGGATTTCAGTAGCTTTTAACAACATCTGTCATTTGTCACTGATAACAAGTTTTGTGAAATGCCCCCCCCTGTTATAACGGTTATTCTTGTCATCCTCCCATTTAACCCATGCAGGTTAATCTCACAACGTTAGATCTAGCAGGTAACAAGATCACAAGGATACAGAATGTCGGTCATCTGGTGCTTCTCGAGGAGTTCTGGGTAAGTAAATGATAATCTTTATAGTCTGTGTAACCGGAGGCTTTTGGGAAGTCAACTATTTGTAAAACAAGTAAAAGACCGAATCGTCTGAATGTACCCTTAACCATGGCAACGACAACACTTGTCACTTATTAAACAGAAAGTTAAACTGAGATTTAATATCAAGATTTATACCAATCATAAAGTAAATATGGTATAGAGATTTAGTGTACTAGTAGTTAAATTACTGTATGCAAGAAATAAAAAATATAGGCACAAGAAAATTGTAACTTTCATGCAGGGTTTTACACCTGTTTTTTTTTTCAAACGTTTTTTTCCTTTTTTCTTTATTGTCTTTTTCTTATCTTCCAATCGTTACATCTTCTCATTCTTTCTCAACCCCTCCCCCTCTCTCTTCTCCTCTCTTTTTTTTTTCTGTATTTTTCTCTCTTTCTTTTTTTTTCTTCTCTATTTCTCTGACTTGCTTCTTTATATTCCTCCTCTCTCTCTTTCTCTCTTTTCTCTTCTCTCCTCCTCCCCCCTCTCTCTCTCTCTCTCGCTCTCTCTCCCACCCTTTCTCTCTTCTTCCCCTTCTTATTTCCCTACCCAGTTCAACAACAATCTCCTGGACCACTGGAAGGACGTCGATCAGCTCAAATCCCTCGCCAAACTCGAAACCGTCTACCTAGAACACAACCCCATCTACAAGGACAAGATGTACAGGAACAAGATTAAACTAGCCGTCCCCCACCTCAAGCAAATAGATGCAACCTACTGCAGGCAGTAGCATGTTGTACGACCCTTGCTCCTGCGACCATTGCTCTTTGTCAATGTCCTACACTAACTGAATTCTTAAAGGTATAGACCAGTTTTGGAAACGCCCCCCTCTCAAGAAATGAAATGGAAGCTCTTATTTCCAATCATGTGAAAGAAGATGTTTTGACTAATACGTGATGATACAAATTTTGCCGGGAAACTGCTTCTAATTGATATATTTGGTAAATTATTATATCTATCCGGACTGGATAGATATCGAGTAGTTCCATATACATCTTTCTGTGTACAGTGCTTTTTTTAATCATTTTTAAGATTTCAGAACCTTGCAGTACACACCAATACTTCTATGCTAGATGATCAACCTTTTCTGATCGATTCCACAACGTTTCTTTCACAATGCAATCGCATGACCAGAACTGGTCTATACCTTTAACTTCAATCCTTGACCCAACACTTAGTCTAACCCTTACCCTAACCCTGAACCTAACCTACAACCCAATTGCAAACTAAACCCTAACCCATACATTCAACAAAACAAAGCCCATGAGTAATTTTGGCAGGAGCAAATTTCAGGTCACAGGCATTTAATAGCGTGTCCTGCTTCTACTAGTCCATAGCTACATTTATCAATAGACCTTGTTTAGAGAGGACCTGTAGAAACACTTCTTGTTTCAAAGTTGTACTACGTAATTTGTTTTTAACTCTTATCCTGCCACAGGGCTAATCCCCCCAGTGCCAGATTTTATAACGAGATAATCGGATTAACGCGATGGTACTAACATAGCACGTGCAAAACACTAGGCACAGTCCAATGGGCATGAACAATAACTGCTATTACGAATGTTTGCTAGCATGCAAGAAGCAGCGTAACAGTAGCGTGCACGCAGCCTCATGGCAGGCTATGAGTTAATACCGGTACTTCATAAGAGCCTGAATGGTTTTATTTCGTGTACTTCTACTCAGAGTAGAGCTAGTATAGTTGAGTGGTTTGAACAACTGAATGGAGGCACTAAGGTTCTGGGTTCAATCCCTGGTACAGTGGTTATGTCCTTTAAAGCCCCACTGCACTACTTATAGCTACTTGCACCCTCTATACAGTGCGTCCCAGAAAAAACGAAACCGAGAAGTATCGATGTTTTATCATAACTTAATCACAACCATAATTAATGAATGATACATATTTGGAAAGCTTAGAGTCTCCCCTTTCAGTTGATGCTACTCAGATGATGCATATTTCACGCATGAGTGATTAAAAGCAATTTGAAGGAAGGAAACCAAAAAGACATTTGGCGGGCGGTATCTGAATTTCGAAGAAAAATTCACATTTCTAGAAAGTTGAGTTTCTGCCCTTTCATATGACACCTCAATCAGGAAAAATGAGCGAGGAATGACAAAGTTCTGTTTGTTTTAAGTAGTGCTTGCATTTCCATAATTTTATTTAAAAACGAATTCGTTTTCACTGGCTGCCTGCCGTATCAATAAACGAAATTAACAAAAGACTTAACTCCGTTTCGTTGACAATCAGCCGTAGACGAGAGTCTTCATGCATGGCTGATTGTCAACGAAACGGAGTTGAGTCTTTTGTCAAATCTGCTTTTTGCTACGGCAGGCACCCAGTGAAAACGAATTCGTTTGTTAAAATTATGAAAATGTAAGGGTTACTTTAAACAAACAGAACTTTGTTATTCCTCGCTCATTTTTCCTGATTGAGGTGTCATATGAAAGGGCAGAAACTCAACTTTCTAGAAATGTGAATTTTTCTTCGAAATTCAGATACCGCCCGCCAAATGTCTTTTTGGTTTCCTTCCTTTAAATTAATTTTAATCACTCATGTGTAAAATATGCATCATCTGAGTAGGATCAACTGAAGGAGCGGACTCTAAGCTTTCCAAATATGTATCATTCATTAATTATGGTTGAGATTAAGTTATGATAAAACATCGATACTTCTCGGTTTCGTTTTTTCTGGGACGCACTGTATAGCAAACAATGGTCCCCCATGGTCCCCTTTTTCTTATGTTAATTAAGAGCTGATTTCATGAGATAACCACCTGTCAGTGATCATGCAGGGAGGTCTAATCCCTCCTGGCCAAACTAGTGCAGAGGGGCTTTAAGGAAGTTATTTTTTATCTACATTGCTTCTCTCCACCAGGGTGTACCGGTAGAATGTAAACATGATTGTGGTTTGTACAGATTGTGCACATCTGTACAAGGGCTCCTGGCAGGATTGATCCCTAGGGAGTGGAGAATGTGTATACAGATATGTGTAGAATATGTTATAGTTTTAGTAAGCTCCTCCCCCCCCCCACCCAACACCATAAATTAGCAGTGTGTAGTAACAAAAGGATTTTGGTTTAAAAAAAAGCAAGGTATTCAGTACTCGAGGCTTGTTCCACAGTTATCGTTCTTTCTCATAAAGTGGATGAGAGCAAATGAAAGACATGAATTACCTTTTCTTTACCTATGCTTTCATATCAATTTCTCAAATTGCTATGAGGTAGATTTCAAGTGAATCTCTTTTCTGGAATGTTTTTATATCCAAAAGATGAACATGATCATACCGAGTGTTTTCTTCTCAGTGATTCTTGCCAAAGCTGTACATGGCCTTTTCATGATATTTGGCCATTCTAATTTGCCTTGTGCGTGAAATATGCATCATGTGAGTTGCATCAAATAAAAGAGGATCTAAGCTTTACAAATATGTGTCATTTATTAACTATAACTGTGATTAAGTTATGATAAAAACATTGATAATTCTTGGTTTCGTTTTTTCTGGGACGCACTGTATATATATCCCATGATATATAAATACAATGTGGCAGAGAAAGATTCTTTGTGTGGCATTTGAAGAGTTAAGGCCAATTAGGATTGTTTTCTCATGAACATTTTCACTACTTAAATGACATGACTAATTTTGCTGTAGTTAAGTTATTAGCAATGTATCCTATGCAGTGTATCAAATATGCCCCTTTTCAGGCAATTGCCTGTTTTTTAGGCTTTTTCTCTTCTGTTTCAAGCTATTTTAGACTTTATATCTGAACAGAACATTTGAGTGCTACTACATCTCTATTCAGGCCGATTGTATTAAAGAATCTTTTATCCTTGAGTGTTCACTTTTAAGGCTTGTTTAGATATGGCGCAGTAAACTTCCACGTTTTTTAAAACCTTTATAATGAATTGCAACTGTCTGCAACAAAGGACTTACAGAGATGCCAACCAGTACGATTAAATCCTATTAAGTACGATAATAAGAGTGAAATACGATCTTAAATAGGATTTTTCATCTTTTTTTTCTAAAAACAAAACAAAAAAACAGCGGAATCCCATAGAAACATGTACAAGTAAACCCTCGCAACCCCAACAAAAACTATGTTTTACAATTTTCTCATTAAATTTTAATGAAAAAGCAAACATTTTTCTGAAATTTCTGGGATTTTTTAGGATACTCAGTCTGTTTTTTTGTCAAGAGGTTGGCATCTCTGGACTTATGCATATTCACTGAGCCATGTGTTATTAGATTCAGAAATGTCAAGTGTATTACAGTTTACATCATAAAACATCACTGCAGTTTGCTACATCATATCTGAACGAGCCTTTAGGCTTTCAATCACTGTGCCCCTCCCCCTCCCACTTAATGTAAGCAGAGGGCAAAATGATGATTACGAGATGGTATTTGAAATGCAGTTTCCCTTTAAAATACTTCCTGCAATGTTTGATGGCTTTTATATACAAGTATTGATCATAGTGTAAACATAGAATTGTTTTGTATTGTTTTGTAAATGAAATATTATCTTGGAATACTTATAGTAAGCTTGCAATGTTTATTTTGTTGAATTTATGTACAGATTTTGCAAATTGATGATATTGCATCAAATAAACGTTTTGTGTAGAATATGCTGTCCACTTTTACAATATTTTTTTAGTGTGTTCTATTTCCATATGTGAGAGGGTACAATTATTGTTTCCCAAATTTAGATGAGATTTTGGGCACATTTTTCCTTCTTAGAATAGCAGGAATAGTAATGGAAGAGTGATCTTTACAGGAGTACAAAATTATTTCTTGTTCTATTTCGATATCAATCTTAAAGAGAAGGTTGAGTTCTGGGAAGAGGTGAAAAATAATTTGTGAGCGTTATCATTCTTATTATGCAAGTGTGGAAGAACATCAGATAAGACATGTTCCCTGAAAAGCATGACTCTTCAAATGCCTTCATATTCTAAATATGTCATGTACATCGTAAAACTCGGGGGGGGGGGGGGGGGGGGGTATGTTTTTTACGCCACGTGTTCGTGTAGTCCCATATACATCTTTCTGTGTACAGTGTTTGTAACTTTACCAAGACTTGGCCAATTTCTTATCATTTTGATACACACAAATTCTTATATATTATCTTTCACAATGCAATCGCATGACCAGAACTCAACTTCATCTTTAAGCATTTTCATCAGATACATCCACAAAATACAGGGGAAAATATGAATCGGAATTTGCAGGAACCACCATGCATATTTGCCATTCATGTTATTTTCAAAATATTGATTGACGGATCAATGCAACATTGCATGCAAATTTGTTTTATAATTTGTTTGAAATTGATCTTTCCGGATCACTAACATATCCGGGCACACAACATATGGGCACATACATAATGTATGGTTTCACTAAGAGCATTTTAAATTTGACACAGATTAATGAAACAGAAGGAAACACCATTTGCCAAACACAAGAAATTTTTTATTATGAATAATTTTAAGCATTTTTATAATATACTCATATAATACAACAATAACAGTCCATTCACATCAGAAGAAAAAACATGTGCAGTGTGGTAAGCACAATGATGTTGACTATACAAGAGACACAGAAGAAAAGTGACACTTGTTCTCTTTATTCAAATAGAGGCACTTTAGAACAACTTTCTAACCGTAGTTATTAGAGAGACGAAGTTGCGACAAGCACGCGTTCCTTCATAGGTAAATTTATGGGGCACTGAATAGATTACATAAAGATGAATATAAATAAGTTCTCTCTATGGTCCCCTCCTTTGTAGTGGTTGTATGTAGGAGGGCACTTTTTGGAGCCCCATAAATTGACCTTTGAATGCACATGATCGTTGTTGCTGTTGGGTTTATAAGGCTGTACAATCTAAAAAGATTATTTCCGTCTAATGGCTTTTCATATAGCGCCTATATAACTGACTCTGCTGGGCGCTTGTGGCGCTCCGGTACTCTAGAATGTCTCACATTCAGGTGCATGTCACAACTATCCCTCTCTGCTTGCTATGTTTTTACCAAAATACTGCCCTCACTGTCCATGATCTCTAAGCTAGAGGTAATGAGTGACAGATCAAGAACAGTCCCAGAGTTTTATAACATTATGGACTACTAGTTTCAGGCTTCGGTCTATACAATGCATTTCAAAATTAATTTTTACCAACTGGCCATTTATGAGCAAATTTCTAATATCAGGTATCTGTAATAACCTTCATTTTGATTGGACAATTTTACAAGTTGCAGTTACTGTACAATTAGGAGTGAACCCTGGCAATTTGTGACCAACCTTACAAGAGAAAATGGATATTAAATATTATCAATTATTTCCTGACTGGAAAATTGTAGTTGAAAATTGTGAACTCACAAATATTGTCCATGTCGTGTTCTCAAGCCCTATTTTATCACGGATTTGCCGGTAGGAAAACAGCATAATAAATTACATTGCCTTGACTGGGGATGCAATCTTAAAATTCATGGACTCCTGTAAGTAAAAAAATTGCCCCTTACCATTTAAAATACAAGTAAACAAATGGCATTATTTGTGCGTAACTTAACAGTAGGAACAATGGTGAAGGCATAATAAGACGTCGGTCATTGGTGGGTCTTCACGTAGTAGCTAGACTGGTACCAACATAGAAGTAAAAGTAGAAGTAGAAGTAGAAGCAGCAGTAGGAGTAGAAGTCAAGATAACCCATGGACTACTGGTACTGAATTCCCTATAGAGTACCAAAGCTGTGACATCATAAAAATCTATGTTTAGAATTTCTCAATTTTTTTCATCATTTTGCCAAAGAGCATCAAAAATAATGTCCAAATGTCGAAAACCAATTGAATATGTTATTACGAGCCAGAGCAAAATAACACTATAGGATATTTATTTATTCAGATGGTCATATCTCAGCCAATCCTAAACATATTCAAATGGTTTTCAACATTTGGACATTATTTTGTATGCTCTTTCGGAAAATGAAGAATATAATTGAGAAATTCTAAAAATAGATTTGTGATGACGTCACTCTTCACTACTCTATAGCTTCAATATAGGAGTCAGCCGGTTCCAGTAGGTCATGTGTTCAATAATACGATTACTGTCCATTTATGACAGATGAACTTCAACCTTTTAAAGGCCATAACCCTTAAGGTCATACAATGCATGACCCCTGCCATTTATGACAGATGAACTTCAACCTTTTAAAGGCCATAACCCTTAAGGTCATACAATGCATGACCCCTGCACTATTAAAGAATAAATTATGACTCAGAAAAATTGAGGTAATATTTCAAAGATAAACAAGCACAAATAAAATTCAATTCACGACGCAAATAGATAATCATCGAATACTGGTTTGAATATATTAGGACATGAATATGTGTAGTGCTATATCAAAAAGGATAACCAAAGACAACTGGTTAAAGCTTCTTGAGCCGTCATGGGTCGACGATTGTGGGTATTCCATTGAACCCTGGGCCTTGTTTCATGAAACTTGTTATCAATAACAAGAGCCACAGATCTATGACAAATCTTGTCAAAGCCAAACAAGTGAAAGGATTTCAGTAGCTTATAACAACTATCATTTATTGTTATTGATAACGAGTTTCATGAAACTTGTTATCAATAACAAGAGCCACTGATCTATGACAAATCTTGTCAAAGCCAAACAAGTGAAAGGATTTCAGTAGCTTATAACAACTATCATTTATTGTTAATGATAACGAGTTTCATGAAACTTGTTATCAATAACAAGAGCCACAGATCTATGACAAATCTTGTCAAAGCCAAACAAGTGAAAGGATTTCAGTAGCTTATAACAACTATCATTTATTGTTATTGATAACGAGTTTCATGAAACTTGTTATCAATAACAAGAGCCACTGATCTATGACAAATCTTGTCAAAGCCAAACAAGTGAAAGGATTTCAGTAGCTTATAACAACTATCATTTATTATTATTGATAACGAGTTTCATGAAACAAGGCCCTGTGCTGTTATTGGAATTAACATGCCCTTCAATGAGATGTCCACGAATCTAGACTTGTGATGGTTCAAGAAACTGGCGTCAGGCGTTCGTGGCCAAATTTTTAAGCTCATTTTCACTTGGAGCAGTGATTGAGACAGAAAAATAACCATTATATTCTGAATATTTGAATTGAGACTTCAATTACTACTGTGCAACCCAACAAGCCATAAACAAACAAAAAAATGTAACAAAAATATAACCTTCTTGAGATAGTATTACAAGGAACATGAAACAACACTGATATTTAACAAAATCACACAAAACGGTATTAAAGGCTCGATCACATACTCCACAGTAAACAGCAGCAGTTTCTTTGTGTACTAAGTGAATAATAATAAAAATAGTCACATTTGTATGGCGTTTAATTTTACGTTTCTAAGAGTAGTTTAAACAGTTATGTTTAAAGCGTTTTACTTTGTAATTCGTATTAATTACCCCAGTCATTGGATTCAATGGCTAATTTGCACACGATAGTGCAAACGCTCCACTCCCAGGAGAGTATTCTGGCCAGGAATACAAGCGCACACATGCGAATCCAACCACATTAACATTTGCATCCTACTTGGTACCCATTTAACACCCGGGTTGAGAGTGGCAAATGTAGATCAATGTCTTGCCAAAGGATATTAGTGCCGTGGCGGGATTCTAAATGTGTGATCCACAGTCCTGTGATGTATCCACATGGACAACTCTACGACCCCCCCCCCCCCCACCCCAATGGCAAGATGGGATGGAAAACTAGTGGTACGCAATAAAGGTCCAACACATACTCCTTCCTCTGTATGTTTAAAGATACACAAATGTGAATGGCAGTATGCTAAAACAACCTCTGCGATAAACTGCTGTTGTTTACCAAACATATGTGAACCAACCTTCAAACGGGGAAGAAAAACAAATCTGAACTTCAAATCATAATATGCATCAAAAAATAAACCAAGCGCTATTCAATAAATTCTATCTATATCCAATTAAAATTCTCACAAACCCTGTAAATAGACTTTGAAAATCTCACTAAAAATAGAAATTTAAACCACTTCAGAAAAAAAAAATAAAAAAAATAAATGAATTTTGAGATTACCTATGCATAATTTTCTTCATATACCCTTATGCACATGAATACTCTCTGCCTTTACAATTAACTAACCTGATTACTAAAAGGGAGGGGAAACTTGCCGTTGTATTTTCAGTAGTCTCAATCAATCAAAAGAAAAACGGGAAAGAAGGTAGATATAAATAAAAACATAATAATCAATGTATAAGCCATTATTTTTGAGAGGGTTATATTTTTTGCAGTATGCTGCTGGGTCGTCAATTGAACAACAGGAATGGGGCTGTCAACGCATGTCTTAACATGTACTGTGTTTTTAGTCTTATTAGGCAAACTGTGATTTGAAAAATTGTATGTGTCTGTCATCAGCTTATACAGTACCGGTAACTGCCCAAGGATTAATGAACTATTTCACTAAAAGGCTACATTGAAAATTTTCCTGAAATGTTTGAAAAAAAAGTTTCCAAGCAAAAATGTATCCCATTCATGAACACCACTTCAAGAGAGACTGTGGAAGTCAATATTTTTGAAACCTTTTCATGATGAAACTCAAATCTTTTCAAGCACTTTCCGTAATGTGGGGACATGACTGAAAAGATGGTCAGGTTTTGTGCAAAGTTTCAAATATACATAACAGCAAAGTTGCAAAGTCCATGCAAAATTCAGGGTAATTAGCCCGATGGCAACAATATAAATATGTTATGCAAATATTCAATACAATATAGAATGTGTTGATTTAGAGTCAATTATTATATTCAAATCTTCTGTTACAGGAGAAAATCCATTACTGACAATGCTTTACATTTTGCCCCAACTTTGGTAGTCCTTTGAATAGCACATTTTTCCATGTTAATTTGAAATAATATGATTCTGCAAATTAAATTACATTCGTGTGTGTGATTGCCAAAATAGTGAAGATTTCACAAAGGGTTCATACCTAGTTAAGAAAGAAGATGAAGAAAAAAAGGAAAAGATCATGTTATGATTTCTGTAACAAACTCAAATAATCAAATAATAAACTTTTTTCCTATGCCATATAGTCAATTAGCCTAGTTTTAATAAATAACATCGCACTTCACGCTCTCTATCTTATCTTTATTTAGGGCACTTTCTCTGTTAAAAAAACATCCTTCATCCCTGCTGCATCCACATCTCATTCACAACGGAACAGGGCGAGAGCAGCAACCCCGTTCTTAGGCACTCCACTCCATCTAAGCATACACTCCTTAACACACATCCCTGCTTGCAAGTCTCTTTATCCATTTCTAAAAGGTTCTTGTACAGTTATCATCATTCCCATTCTGTCGTTCCCGGTGGCTTGGCTGTGAGGTCGTACATGACTCGTGAGATCCCTGGTACGCTGTAAACGGCCTTCACTATCCTCATGATAACCTGTATGAAATAAGCAAAGCAGATGAATATTAATGGTTGGGCTCCACACATTTCTCGGCAAAATACTGTTTACCCTGTCTCGTGTCTTTCGGCAAGACATTAATATACATTTGCCACACTCCACCCAGGTGAGGTAAATGGGTACCCAGTAGGAAGAAATTCTTGAGTTGCTAGAGTGCCTTTCATTGTATCTCGGCTAAAGCCGGGTAATAATATGATTACAGGGCCCTTGGAAGAACTGTATACTCATGAGGCTACTCTCTGTAAACAAGACATATTATTATTATTACCCTTGTTCAAAAAGACTCGCACTTGGGTAAACCATGGCCTTGCAGCACCCCTGGGGGGGGGGGGGGGGGCTGATTTTAGAAGACTAAAGCAATTTTACAGGTTGACAGTATGTAAGAACATATCTATTCCTCTAACTATCATATGGTATCTATCAAATACTGCAAAAGCATATTCACATATGCCATGCCAGCCACTTTTACAGTTTTTTAAATTGGCAACCCTAAATTAATTTGCGAAAACATAAACCCTCACTAAAATAACTGCTCAAAGAGTATCACTATCATTATTGTAACATTATGTGAGATTTGTAACTTACATCCTCTGGTATGTGTTTGCCTGGCTGGGCAGGGATACCGGTCATGAAGTCGTTCGTGATGAACGTTCTGATAGCGACGCTTCGCTGGCACGATGGCTGATGCATCACAGGGTCCCGGTCGAAGTGGATCGGTGCAAGGATGATGGGCATCTGACTGATCTTCTTGTCATATCCTGACAGGCAAAAGGATATAATAATAACATAATTTTGTATAGCACTCATGTCTGTCAGACTTGACACTCCTGGCGCTCTCGATTATTACCCTGGCTTTAGCACAACTGCCATTACGGCGCTCTAGCATTTCAAGGAATTAATTCCTGCCAGGTACGACGGATTTAGCAATTTACCCAATTTGGAAGTGATGTCAGAGCATTATCACACAACTTATGCCAGTGATTCCCTCACAAATCCAAAAGTCAACACAACTCCCTTGCAAGTTAAGGCTGATATGAAAATGAAAATTTCAATTTCAAGTAACTTCTAACCAGACATAAGCATACCTGCCAACATTTGAAAATGAGAATTAAGAATTTTTAGCACGGTATGTCTTCGAAAATAAGAAATCTCTCCCCTTAACAGGTGTTCGCACATGCAGCGGCAGTGTAACTGGCAATACGCGGTAAATCTGTGCAAAAAAGCAAATACAAATTCACTGCTCAATCATGCAGCCCTTCAACGCATGCAATACGTGAACTCTCACATCGCGGCATATGATAAAACAAGCTTAATTTGGCTTAAGCAACACACACACACACACACACACACAACAAACAAATCGAAATTTTGAAAATCCGGAATCTCCCGCATTTTGGGGTCCTAAAAAATCCAGAAAACGGGATATTCTGGATTATTCGGGAGGGTTTGCAGGTATGCATAAGGTGTCAAAATTACTTTAGTGATTATGGCATTATCATTGTCATTACAATATCATCATTCCTTATTTATATCAGTCATCACTATTATTATGTTTGCTTTAACATCAACATCATAATCATTGTCAACACATTCTCCTTCATCATCACAAACCTTCTAATTATCCTCCATGAGTCCATATCATTCCTCTCATCACCATCATCATCTTTTTTCATCTCATATTTTATCTCCTCCTCAACATCACCGCTATCATTATCAGTCATCTACACCATCACCATTTCCACCGCCGCCATAACCATCACTCCATCATTGGTCATTATCCCATCATCACCACAACCATGATCATGATCATGATCATTATCATCGTCACCTTCATCATCATCACCACCTCATCGTCACCTTCATCATCATCATCATCATCATCATCATCACCATCATCATCATCACCATCATCATTATCATCATCATCACCATCATCATCATCATCATCACCACCTATATCATCATCATCATCATCATCACCATCATCATCACCATCATCATCGCCATCATCATTATCATCATCATCACCATCATCATTATCATCATCATCACCATCATCATCATCATCATCACCACCTATATCATCATCATCATCATCACCATCATCATCACCATCATCATCACCATCATCATCATCACCATCATCATTATCATCATCATCATCATCATCATCATCACCATCATCATCACCATCATCATCATCATCATCACCACCTATATCATCATCATCATCATCATCATCATCACCATCATCATCACCATCATC
Source organism: Strongylocentrotus droebachiensis (assembly GCA_035222895.1). Lineage (NCBI taxonomy): Eukaryota > Metazoa > Echinodermata > Echinoidea > Camarodonta > Strongylocentrotidae > Strongylocentrotus > Strongylocentrotus droebachiensis. Next base: position 80,164 of record JAVYIG010001176.1, on the reverse strand, counting down.
ATCATCACCATCATCATTATCATCATTATCATCATCATCACCACCACCTATATCATCATCATCATCACCACCACCACCTATATCATCACCATCATCATCATCACCACCACCTATATCATCATCATCATCACCACCACCACCTATATCATCATCATCATCATATCAACATGATCATCATCATCTTATCCCTGCACCCCTCCCCCAGTACCATACATACCACTATTGACGAGCTCTTCTCTAGCATAGTAGTCAGCTTGTCTCAGCGTCCCCAGTACGTTGGGAGTGAGGAAGGTTGGTGTAACGTCTTGAATCGTTTCCGTTACCGGTTCACCAAAGATAAACACAATCCTGAACACAAAGGTAAAAATGATGTATCAGCAAACACATTTCAATGATTATTTCTCTAGCAAATTATGCGTGAGTTCCATCACCCGTGCATTGTAATTTAATTCTAGAAAACTTTATAATCTACATCTTGACTCTCAATGGTTAAGCCAATAAATCTTTTTTTCTGTGGTGGTGGTAGTGGTGGTAATGGTGGTGGTGGTGGTAGTGGTGGTGGTGGTGGTAGTGGTGGGGGGGGGGGGAGGGGGTTGAAATAATTATGAGTTACCTTTGATCTAATTATACAAATCAAAACCAGCTCATCACGTAGAGTGAATGCAAACTGGTCCACAAATAGGTAGTCCATGCCTGTAGTGTGTTATTTTCTTTCTTTCTTGAAAACTCCATTATGTAATCTTTTTCACAATGCCTGTTTATATGGTTCCACGGCTTATCTATGACGAGTTCAAAAAGCTGCAAGAAATATCCCTTGAACTGAATCGAATAGCATCCTGTGAAACCTGCCCTTTAATACCATATGACCACTCCTGTGGGTGGCCCAGTTTTCACTTACCTGTTAACACTGTGGCATATCTTAGGGATGAGTTTAGACAGCTGCATAATAGATTCCCAGTCAGGTGACTCCTCATCTGAAGACAGACCTGCAACGTAGGAGTATGTTCGTCCATCACCCTGTAAAAGGGAAGTTAGGAAAATAATGTTGAAATGAAACATGACAAGGAAATTACGGTGAAAGTGAATGAAAAGAGAAATCCTTGGGTAGTATGCATTACAATACTTGGAGTATATACTTGGAGTATACTTAAAAACATCCATTTTGACATCACTTAGCCAATCCAAAATTATACACATCAAATATGTCACATTAAAATATCTGTACTCAATTTGCTTGTGCACAGATCACAATGACTTGCATATTTCTACCTTTCTCGACCTCATACATCTCTTTACTACTCCCCCCCCCCATCTGTAAACCTAACATTTAACTTTATCATTATCACAATAATTATCAATTGATTGTTATTTTGACAAAATGTGACCTGCTATATTAACATATTGTACATAAATACTTGTTAAATTACACAATTTATCCACCCTAAAAATCTTGCTGTGCTAAATGTAATGGTTGTGAAATTTATATTTGTTTTAAATGTATTTTTTATGAGAAAAGGGCAGATAAACTTTGAACTCTGAACTTACCTGAACACCTACAGACTTGATTGGAAGCAGAGTTGACGCTAACCTGACCTTACTCGTGATGGTAATAAGCTGATCTATCTCATCTGATGACATTGCTGAACTGATCTTACTTGCTAATGCATGGGGCTACAGAGAAGGAAACAGAGAAACACCAATAATACATATCATTCCCAAAATTTACATTAGTCATTCAATGGAAAACAACAATAAAGGCACAATAATAAATTTGTATCCACATGGAATTTAACTCTGAATTTACTCACTTCAGCTCCAATACTCACTGTGTGTGTGTGTGTGTGTGTAACTGTTTTTTTTTACAGTCATGTATCAATCAGAAATGATTATTTACGTCTGGGACCAACCATTAACGTCACCATCTGAAAGCAAGACTCAGCTACAAACCTGTACGTTTGTAGGCGAAGACAGAGAGCTGACCAAGTGAATTCAATACCTCTTTATTTAACCCTTACTGTACTGGGCTATTTTGAGCACCCTCTGACTGGGGGGGGGGGGGGGGGGGGGGGCCTGGGAGGCCCCCCCCCCCTATGATCTCGGCCGTCGATTGTCCGATGAACACGAAAATTTGCATGTTTGTAGATATTTACGTAAGGAACAAGATGGTATAATTAGTTTTTTCCGAATATGCAAATTTTTGTTGTTAGCCTAATTAATTATGCAAAATGCGCTAATTTTATGCATTTTACAGAAAACGTGTCAAACTCCACTTTTTGAATGTTGAAACTCATTATTCATATGAAACTTCTTTTCTAACACAAAAGAGTTATTTTAATGAAATTAATAAAGATAATTTATGCAAATTTTGATGTAATTTTTTTTTTTTTTTTTTTTTTTGATGACATGCGCATACTAATTGTTGAGTAACGCCTTACAGGTATATCCGATTTCAACGAAAATGGTATCAAAATGTGCGTTAGACATGAGGGAAAAAAGTCATTTTCTACATGCACCTTGAGCACTCCAGAGAGTGAATTTGGCGCTATATAAGTTACATTATTTTCATTTTTATCCATAAATCCATCATATTGTCCCTCTTACCTTATCCATTGACTCTGCATAGTTGACTAGTAATCTTAATAGGATATTTGTCTCTGAGAAGTCCTTGCCGATGTATGGCTCATCTGCACATATAACTCTAATCGCTAAACCAGGACCTATGGAGGAAAGGAAAAAAAGAGTAGAATTATGAACAGTTCAATGTTCAGCATTGGGATTCAGGAGGGAATGAGGGGAAAATTAGTTCACTGAGCAATTTATAACAAATATGCTCCAATCATATCCATTCTATTTGTACCGTTTTTCAACTAGAATCTATTGAATATTAATGAGTCAGAAATGAATGATCTGAGATATTCATACTGTCAAGAAAGTGATGGATTGCAGGTAAAATGATACTAGAACACTGACTCTTTGCTGCTAACATTTGTTTAAATTTTCTTTTTCGATAAGTTGTTTGTACTCATTTTCTGATCTGGGGCAAATTACACAAAGCTTTTTTAGCAAGTCAAGTGATTGTATGATCGATTGATTGATAATACAATCAGTTGGATGTACATGTACATCATGTTATGTGGACCTGTCCTGTAAACTTGATCAAGTTCCAGTAAATCATTTAGAAATGCCCACAACCTTTAAATGCAGTATTGTTTCTCAACACACTCCCACAAACTGGTATATGTGTAAAGTTTTATATCCTACCTGGAAAGGGATGTCTATGTACTACGTCCATTGGAAGACCGAGATCTTTGCCTAAGGCTCGCACCTCATCTTTATGGAAGTCTTTCAAAGGTTCGACGACGCGACCTTTAGCCCTGAGCTGTCGTACCAGTTCTGTGTCATTGTGGTGGGTTTTGATGGCTTCAGCATTGGAGCTGGCAAGCGCTGAAGCACTTTCTATCAAATCCGGACGTAAGGTTCCTGCAATTCAATTCAATTCAAATGAACATTTATTTTCTTCCAAACAATACAATTTATAAGTAGGAACATAAATATAATTAAAACAGACATTTATGTTTCAAAGGCAACCAAGCTTAAAAACATTTGATAAACCCACGTTTCAGTAGTGCGATGTACAAGCACCTGAACCGGAGATGCTTGTTCAAGAAAATCATCCAGTTTCAAAGTACAGCGACAGTGGGAATCCTCTTAAAATGACAACATGTTTCAACACAAAAATCATATTCACAAAATCTTGCAGCACAAAATGATTTTCTTTAGAATTCATGGCAAATACTACCTCTAGTAAGATTTATGAAACATGAGCAAATAGGTAGTTAGCAAGAATATGTTTCCTACTGTAGAATATATCTGTAAAACATCTATTACTGCCAATATTGCATAGCTACAGCATGTCAAACACGTGGAGCCCCATTATACAGAACACAATTATAACAAACTCTTGTTATAACAAGGTAAATCTACTACACCTACTTCTTTGTCTCCCATTTTTTTAAAATCCTGATATATTAAGTGAGGTTTTATTACAAACATTCCTTGATCCAAAGAAGTTTGACTCTGAAAAGTAATCCAAAGGGGTAAGATAAAAGCATAGTCCCTCCCCACAACTGCAATGTGATGGGACTTAATTCCAAAATGTTCTGGATGCTACGAACACTCTCTTTTGAACGATAACGTTCTTATTGGTCATCTTTATATCCCTCTTGAAGATCAGGACCAGGATCAGAACAGAATCAGAGTTTATTTCTAAGAGTTTCCACCTTATAACTTTTAAAAAATGTTTGTAATGGACATGACCTACCCTGAGCAAGAATGGTATCTTCCGGTTTAAGAAAAAAACTAGATGGAATTCGACTGCGCGCAGTCGAAAATGATGCCTCCGTCATAGAGCAATTTTACAAACCAAAACAGAAGATATTTTTCGAATTCAAGTTCAATTGTAATCCATTAACAAGTTCTCAGAATATCGTGATTACAAGCAATTTCTCATAAACATATATGACCCTTTGATCTTTGACCTCATGACCCTAAAATCTACTCGGTTCATTGGCTCTGCAAGATGTCCTAAGTTAAATAGTAATCCATCTGTCAGTTCTAATGAGAATGTGTTCACAAGCTATTTTTGCATGCATAATGAGCCCATGACCTTTGACCTTATGAACCAAGAATCTACTCAGTTCATTGGTTCTGCAAGTAACATACATGACCTAATTTTGGCAGGAATCCATCAATCGGTTCTTGAGAACGCGATCATGAGCTGTTTTTGCATACATAATGTGCGCTGTGGCCTTTGACCTTTGACCTCATGACCCCAAAATCCAATCAGTTCATCGGCTCTGCAAGTAACATACATGACCTAAGTTTGGCAGCAATCCATTAATCGGTTCTTGAGATAACGCGATCACGTGCTGTTTTTGCATACATAATGAGACCTGTGACCTTTGACCTCATGACCCCAAAATCTAATCACTTCATCGGCTCTGCAAGATACATACATGACCAAAGTTTGGCAGGAATCCATCAATCGGTTCTTCAGATAACGCGATCACAAGCTGTTTTTGCATACATAATGAGCCCTGTGACCTTTGACCTCGTGACCCCAAAATCTAATCAGTTCATCGGCTCTGCAAGATACATACATGACCAAAGTTTGGCAGGAATCCATCAATCGGTTCTTCAGATAACGCGATCACGAGAACGGGACGTACGTACGTACAGACGTACGGACGGACAACCCGAAAACATAATGCCTCCGGCTACTTCGTAACGGAGGCATAAAAAAAAATTCTGCTCTTGACCGATCTGCTCTGCCCGCTTATCTTAGTAGGAGAGAGAGAGAGAGAGAGAAGAGAGAAAGAAGAGAAAGAAGAGAGAGAAGAGAGAGAGAGAGAGAGAGAGAGAGAAAGAATATTTCCAAGTGTTTCCACCCTATAACTCCAAAGCTTTAACAAAAATACTTATACTGGACATGACCTACCCTGAGCAAGAATGGTATCTTCCGGTTTAAGATTGAGCTCGACGCAGACCTCGTCAGCAATCTGCATGAAGGTGTCACCAATGATCTTACGCTTCTCTTCCGGGTTGATCGTAAGGTTCAGTGTCTTGGTGATGCGCTTGGGGGACTTTGGATCGGTCTTATCAACAGGGACCGAGGTGGTGCCATTGTAGAATGACTGGGAAGCATTTACAACTGAAGAATATATGAAACGGAATATATGTAAAAATTGGGTACTTCATTGGAATGCATACAGTTTATCTTCTTGAAGAGGTTATAAAACTAGATGGGACTTCGACTGCGCACAGTTGAAAATGATGCCTCCATCATAGAGCAATTTTACAAACCAAAACAGAAGCAATTTTTCAAATTCAAGTCCGATTGTAATCCATTGACAGGTTCTCAGAATATTGTGATTACAAGCTATTTCTTAAATACATGTATGACCCTTTGATCTCTGACCTCATGAACCCAACATCTACTCAGTTCATTGGCTCTGCAAGAAACATACATATCTTGAGTTTGATGGTAATCTATCCATCGGTTCTAATGATAATGTGATCACAAGCTATTTTTGCATACAAAATGAGCCCCATGACCTTTGAACTTGACCTCATGACCCCAAAATCTATTTAGTTCATTGCCTCAGCAAGATACATACATGTCCTGAGTTTCATGGTAATCTGTCTATCTGTTCTAATGATAATGTGATCACAAGCTATTTTTGCATACATAATTAGCCGTGATCTTTGACCTATGACCTTGTGACCCCAAAATCTAATCAAACCAAAACAGAAGCAATTTTAAAAATTAAAATTTTATTGCAATCCATGAAAAGGTTCTCAGAATATTGTGATTACAAGCTATGTGTCATATACATGTTTGACCCTTTGATCCCTGACCTCATGAAAAGGAAAAAAATATTGTTTGATGTACAAGTACAATGCAGAGAGAAACACTCTTAATACATGTAATTCTTAAGATGATTGGAACTAGTAAAACTATAATAAAACTAAAGTCTCTGTAAGCTGTTCATAGAAAAGCACAAAGCATTTTAGGGGAAAATTTGAGTAGTTATTCAAACTGAAGTTTATAGATACAGTGAAGCCTGTTCAAGGAAGACAAGGAAAGTGGTCTTTATAGGCAGGTGGTATTCATTGAGAGGTGGCTTTAGTTCAGGTTTCAATTTTCAAGGGAAATGAAATTGGTGGTCTTTACACATGTGGCCTTTCTATACAGGTGATTGCCTAAGCGTGTTTCAATGTGTCTTATCCAGACACTACCAAGACGATGGCATAGATCTCATTTCTGTATATTACAATGGGATTGCAATATGTAAGCATCCATATTTGAAAAAGAACACATCATAGACTTTCTTAATAATATCTAGAGCTGGAGTTTCTCTCTTACATTTTTAACTTACCTTTAAGTTTGAGGCCAAGTCTACTAAGTGACTCCTCGACCAGTTGGCTCTCGTTTCTTCTCATGAAACCGTTGTCTATGTGTAGCGCCACCACTTGGTCTGCTCGTAATGCCTAAGAGGATACAAGATATTACAACAATGAAATAAGTACATGGAAAGAATTGGTGAGTGAGGAACAAAGAGAGGGAGGAGGAAGAGAGAGAGAGTTAAAGAGGAAGAGAAAGTAAAAGAGGAAGAGAAGGGAGAGAGAAAGAGAGAGAGAGACAAAGGAGAGAGAGAGAGAAAGGAATTACAAGTGGAAAAGAAGTAAATGAAGAGGTGGATGCAAGGGGCAATCAGAGGTAAAGAAAAGAGTTGAGAATGGAGGAGGAAGAGGTGAAAAATAAAGCAGAGCAATGAACGATGAACAGGGAAATATAGAAGTAGAGAAAAAGGACTATGAAAAAGAAGATGAGCAGATAGAAGCATTCTCTTGACAAGGCACAAATAAAAGTTGTCAAGTAATGATAAATAATGATAATATTACTATATTTGTTACAGAATTTGTGACCCTGCCCCTCGTCAGTTGAGGAGAATTATTTATCTTTTTCTTGCAGAACGCCTGGCTATTTTTCATGTCACTTCTTTGATTTTCTTCCTATCTATCTATCTACATGTATGTCCCATAGCTTTGAGGCCACTTAGACCCAGGTTCTCCATAACTTTCCGTATTCAGCTGTTCTAGTTAGCTGCTCAGACAACATTCCAGTCCACTGCTTTTCCCACTTAAATAATAATGATTTGTTTAAAAGAATTTATTACCTTCCTGAGAAGAGCAGCACACACTGTCGAGTCTACACCACCACTTACAAGAACCTGGAAGCAAGGAAAGAAAAAAAAATCAGCAAATCACATGTATATCATTTGCCATAATTAAAGCAATACACAAGCTGGTAAAACATCAACACGAAAGATTATACATGAAATACTGTTTATCATTTTCAAACTTGCATTGATAGGTTCATTGTAATTTCAAAATTATGAGCGATTCTTTTTCGAGTTGTTAGTTGTTGTTTGGAATCTGGCCGAATTCTTTAATACTCACCAGTACTTTATTGTTGCCGACGCTCTTTTGTATCTCCTGTATGCAGGAGTCTTCTCTGCTGCCCATCGTGTAAGATCCAGCACAGCTTGCAATCTCCATCAAGAAGTTTTGCAGCATCTGTTGACCGTTCTCACTAAGGTCTACCTCGGGATGGAACTGTACTCCATATAACCGCTTCTTCTCGTTGGCAATCGCTACATGAAAAATAGATAATGTTGAATTAAATTAAATTGAATTGAATTGATTTTATTGTCCACTAAAATGGAAATTCGTTGCTCACTGGTACAGGTGTATTTTACAAACGATGTACACAATTATACAAATTATAAAAATCACTACTCTTATACAGATATTGACTAGCAGGGGGTGTAATATAACATTCTTTGGACCCCTGAAGAGAGTTATATTTACCTAAGTGGTTATATTTTCCCGTAGCGGAGGCATAAAAGTATATTCATTTCACCAGCTGATGAATATAACCATCAAAAGTGACCGGCCAGGAAAATATAATAATGACAAGGTCTGGACCAATCACATCTTGGTATCTGTCTAAGCTATCTAATATAAGAAAATGATTCATGGTTTGAGTCCCAGCCATGGTACTGATGTCCTTTAGCAAGACATTAATCTGTATTTGCCACTCTCAACCCAGGTGTAGTCAATGGGTCCCTAGTGGGGAGAAATTCTTCAAATACCTTAAAGCAGGACTGCACTACTTGTAGCTACTTGCGCCCTCTATATAGCAAACAATGCCTAAGCGGTAACCGTTGGTCCCCCATGATCCTCTTTTTCTTATGTTAATTGAGAGCTGATTTGAGGAGATAACCACCTGTCAGTGACCATGGAGGGAGGTCTAATCCCTCCTGGCCAAACTAGTGCAGATAGGATTTAATAGGCAACTTAGAACCACTGGGCTAAGGCCATGGTAATAGTGTTGTACTTTGTAGGTGCCTTGAGCATCCACTAGGATGGATATCTGCCCAATATAAATGTAGCTAGTATTCTATCATCGTCAACATAAATATTTGAATAATTCCAATGATCATGAAGCCGACATGTATTACCATTGTTCAACATATTCACCACCCTTGAATTTCCCCCTTGACAAGTCTTTTTATCAAGGATGTCCTTAAGAAACCTAAGTAAAGGGATTTATCTTATGTATTTAAGACTAAATAAATGGTTAAGGAAGAATCTGAACACATAGATCCTGAAAGAATTAATGAGAAACGCAACACATTTGGTCGATCTACAACATTGTAAGGAAGGATAAATCATAAAATACCCGCTGAGATAGTCAGCTGTGACTTACATGCAACAATGTTCCCTGATTTAGCAGCCACCACAAAGCCCTTTGCCACCTTGTCTATGCTGTCTCCATGTGTTAACAGCACGTTCTGTTGCTTCTCAAGACCTCTGAAATAATCACATAAAAGAAAGATAAAAAGCAACAAAGATTATAGTGTATGACTTGCTTTGGACTGACAAGATTTAAAAGACAGTTAACTCGCGCATCAAGTCTGCTGACAGAAACGCATACTAAGGGAAGCACATCAGTGAAGGTTCAGGAAAATCAAATCAATGATATGAAAAGTGTGGAAGTTTTAAGATGCAATCGATTAAACACAAATTGGAAACTCTGTGATTTTCCTTACCACCACTTCTCCCATTTTTTATGGTACCAGGAAAAAAAAAATCAACCTTTTTCCTAGATACATTATTAGACATATGGTAGAGTATGTTGAAGTTGTTTCTTTGCGCCTGCATGGATCTTCTCTACATATTTCACAGTTAATAAACGGAAAGCAAGACAAGCTGCTTGAATGCTGCTTCAAGAGTGCACACTCTCTCACCTGTAGAGGCAGACTGTAGGGTCGACTGTGATCGTAAACTGGCCATCTTCCCTGGTGTCCTTCTTGTGAACGCTCCCTCCAAATTCCTTATTCATCATCTGTAAAAAATGTGATAATAAAGTTCATAAATAATAAATGGCTTCTAATATACATGTAGAACTCCTATCCATCATGCTATGAACACATGAACATCGTTTATAAAATACAGTGTAAATGGTACTTTTTTGCACTAGACACATTAGCAATTGCAAAAAGCATATAAATTGTCCAAGGGAAAAAGAATTGATTTATAACTCAACATCATGTGAGTAACCAAATGGTGCCAAATTTCTCCACAGCCAGCAGCAATAAAAACTGTGGAGATGTGGACATTGAACTCAACTTTCCAATGCATATTCTTTAGAAATCAATATAAGCACGGATTAAAAAATGTTGTTGTTCACTCCAAAACAAACACCAACAGAATAACCCAGCCATTTCAGAATCGTTGCCTTGGTCTTGTTGAACTTTAGACCGTTTCATTCTCACCTGCATGCCATAGCAGATACCCAGAACAGGAAGTCCGCAGTGGAAGATCGCAGGGTCATAGGTCGGGGCATCCTCGGCATAGACGCTGTTTGGACCCCCTGAGATTATGATAGCTCTACAGGACAAAAAGAAAAAGAAAACAATTAATATAATTACAAAAAAAAAAAAAAAAATTCATCCTAATGCATGATCTTAGAGTTACTGGCTTATTTCATTTTAATTGTAGCTGTGTGATGATCCTTGCTATGAGAAATGTTAGTTATGTTTTATATAGCTATCTATGGTTTGTGAGTATTCACAAGTAAAAGATCTTGGCAACAACATGCAGTAGCATTAATGAAAAGGTTGTTAAAACCTTTCATCAAAATACCTGCTGATGGGGCATTTAGAGGGATCATGAAAGGAAAGAAAATTGATTAAGATGATGAAACCACACTGGCAAAATAGCTTTTTTTGTCATTTTAGACTTTAAAAAAAATTAAGGAAGAGTCCTGATTTTACACGTAACAAATAGAACAGCTCACTATGCTATAGTAAATTAGTAATTAATATTTCTCCTACAAATCTACACGCTTATAAGGGAGGAAGGCCCACAGCTGTATTTATTCAATAAACAAACAAACCAGGTGATGTGTCACATGCTGAACGTCTCGAATCTGTCCAACAGAGCTATTAGCCATGCCAAACACAACAGAGTGGCAAACAAACTAGACTGTACTGTAATGTACTGTACGCCTTTTAAGGTTAAACAGGTTAAACAAAGTAATTGTATGAACACAATGATACTTAAAAGAAAATTTTGTTGATGAAATCATCTCAGAAAACAAAGTTTTGGAAACTAACTCGATGAAAAATCAGACATTTGATTTCAAATGAAAAGGATAAATGGTTTGTTATCAATATATGGTATAGTTCTAGTCCATGAAAATAAGATGTTTATGTCTAAAGTGCTTCACAAATGGGATACATCTCCTTGATCTTGGTCTATAATTACCACTTTCATAAAATTGAAGTTTGTAATTTTATTTGATTAGCCTTATAAACATCGACAAGGATGATAACATTCATGTACTTACTTGTACTGTTTTTCTTTCAAAATAAACGCAGGAGTTTCTAAGGGTAGAATCTCAGAATTCACACAAAGTTCTCGTACTTTCCTGTCGATCACCTACGGCAGGAAGGGGGAGGGGGGAGGAGAAACAAAAGTGATACAAATTCACACATTGTGGATTAAACAAGAGAAAACAATACCTTTCATTGGTTACTACTAGTAGTAAATCAAAATGTTATTTCAAATATCATACATTACTATTCATCATATGATATTCAAGATAGGTTTGCACTAAACATGTCGGTGAATCTTATTATTTTTAACAAATCAAAATGTACACATGAAACATGAATTGTTGACATTTTGTCAAAAGAATTTGAAATAAAGTGAAATCTTTAGCTTTGGTGATTACTGTAGAAAAATTGAAGAAAGCCGTCTCTTTATAATCACTCTTTTTTGCTAAGAACATTCATATTCATAGTTTGTGTCCCGTGATAAGTTTTTAAACACCAGTTCCACTGTACATGGTATAACTAACAGAAAAGTTGCCTTATCAGCAGTTGTTTTTGACACAGATGTAGATCTACATGTACATGTACTAACCTTGCCATATTGAGCACCTGCATCTAAAATAGCAACCCTCTCTCCGCATGCCCCATTAGCACTCGAATGATTGAGGTCTCCATTCATCTTGACTGCTGTAGATAAAAGACAACATCGCATTGGTTATCATGCAATGATATGTATTGAATCTAAACTCCGCGATCCTTAATACCGAATCGCGTGTTGGCGATGCCAAAAACAGATTACGCGTGATGCTTCATGATCAAGATGATGCGTTTCTCACTTACAGTTACACAGCACAGAGACCTTCACGTTATGAATGATAATCCTCAGGAAGACCGACAACCCGTAAAAGAGGACGGTGAACTACTAAGGGTATTTTATTACGCGGAATCCCTTTTTCGCATTACCAGCGTGCAGATCGGAATCGCTAGATCTACACCCGCAGACAAAAAATGTCCATGAAAATGCTGACCATCCTTCCTTAAATCTTTGTTTATGCGGACAATCCTCATTCTCTCGGACCAGCGCCCCTACTGGTACAGTGCTGCCCGTTTCAATACACAGCCAGGATAGAATGCTGCTACGTGTTGCCATCCCGTTTATGGTTAGACTCTAGACTTCATGCATTGCATTGAAGGAGTGCCAAACGATCGACCATTTCCACACATGAAAGAAAGGATGTGGGACTGCACTGAAAGTTACAGCACACAGCTCAGCACGTCAATTCATTCAGTGTCATCACATCAGCAAACATAACATAACATACCGCACAATTATTCGCAAAATCATGACACTTAATGTTGAGGAAGTTGAAATTTGCAAATACTTACTCAGATCTGAATTAATGGTTGTATGATGGTCAAAATCTCATATTTTAATGGAGATTCCACACAAGAGTCGATGTGTATCGTACGTACGTGAAATACGTACACGCTCGTTTTTCAAGTACAGGCGCGCGCTTTCTTACCAAGTTTTCGATCACCGCGGGAATAAAAACTGGTACGATCTCGCGTTGACGTCACGAGCGACGTCACGCCAATTCTTCTAATCGGCTTCGCTCGTTTTTCACATGGACGTCATATATATGAGATACCTATACTAAGAATTCTGAAATACATTCACAAATTTAAGTATTTCCGTCGGGTCTATAAATGGTTAAAGGCTTCATCTCCTATTCGAACCTAATATGACTATATACTTTTTATAGTGGCCTAGCAAGCTACTTATATATATATAGAGAGAGAGAGAGATGAAATAAAATGAATATATATTTATCTTTTTCCCTATATCTTTTTTTCGTACTCTCTCTGCATCTACATCTTTCTCTCTCTCTCTCTCCCACTCTCCACCATTGGCTCGTCTTGGTTTGTCACTTTTTGTTTGTGTTGACAACTATATACATATGCCTTTTGTTCATTTGTTGTATTTATTGGATTTATACTTTGCAGCATCATAATACTTGAAGAAGCCTGATATATATAATAACAGTATAATATATAATACATAAAAATAATAACATAAACTTGTCAACATTTTTTTTTTTATAATTCTGTCTGAATGTCAATATAATTAGCATACAGTGCAGTGAAACCTGCTACCCCCATCAGTACACATGCAAGAAAGATAATTTAAACAATTGTTTCCCTTTTGTCTCTATATCTTCCTCTCTACATCCTCATAATATTTGACTACCAGTACCTCTTGCTCATATACGTGAACTGAACGCCGTAAATACAAAAAATATTTTGACCTATAAATTCATTATGATATTTTTAATGTAATTGTTCATTTGTTTTACATGTTATTATATAGCTTAAATTAAATCATAATACTTTTTATCTTTGATTATTTGGTCAGACCCATACATAGGACCACCTCCTTTCTGGCTGCTACCAGCCTAAGCAATTTACCTTGTGTTTTAACAATATTTATTCATACAGTAGGTTTGCGGTTGCACCATGTGTGTGAGAGAGAGAGAGAGAGGTTTGAGGAGTCCTGAACAGGACTCTGACTCGGTAATCTTTCTTGGAGGAGTGTAGTCCTGAAAAGGACTGTTTGTTATCTTTCTTGGCATATAGTTCTCAGGAGAACTATAGCGCTTGGAGAGGATGAGTGGCTCGACGTTTCGAACAGGTTGACTATCCGTCGTCAGGAGTGGGGAATATTTATTCATGTTTGTAAATTGATTATGTGTTTTTCTGTATATCTATGTTTGTGTGATACTTTGTATACCTGTACTGCTTTTTTGTTACCCTGTATGTTTTTTAATGCTTGGCAAAATAAATTGAATCGACTTAAATTGAATCTAATTGAATCATTAATCCATGGAAAATTCATTTTACACGCAATGCATTTCTATTCTCAGAATCTTCAATTTTCTGTCCTCTTTACATCTGCAATCTGCAGCTATTATCTGTGCAGCTATTCCTCTAAAATGTTGAAAATGTGAAAATAATGAATATCACCTTGATATTACGAGTTGGATGTTTAGTAGCTACTTGTATATGGTTTGGTCGATCAGAAATGTTATTAGTTTGACTGCCCAAGAAACAGATACAAAGTTACAAAATGAAATATTTGTTTTCATTAAAACATGTATTTTGATGAGCTGATGTTTAATCACTGAGTAGACATTTATATCATTATACAAAACATTAAGTACATATACAATATTTTAGTTGATCATATGAAGCACATGAATTAACAGTAATTTCATTTCATAATGATTGTAGTAAAATACATTATTTTTCATCCAGTACATTCTGATACGATATAGCATATTGATGAGTTATATCTATAATCTAATTGCATTTTACAGTTTAAAAAAAAAGGAGAACAAAAACAAGAGAACAGTGCCCTCTCTAGTTTGCTTAAAACACAACATTCCATTACATAACAAAGAAAACTCCCTGGTAAAAGACTACATATTGCACATACCTATATTACAAACTAAAATATACTTATACGCTATTAAAAATCGGCATCAAAGGGGCACTAGAAACATGATTTTATATTAAACTGATCAATTTGATTTCACCATGATACACTTTCAAAATTAAGTCAAGCAAATGTTTATTAAATTAAATACAATATTTCAATTAGGCGAGTCTATCAAGCTACAGGACTAAAAACATTTGTATTAGCCACAGGACAGTCTACTATGATATTCTACACACAGGCAGCTATGTCCCTCTCAATAAAACTTAAAACCAACAGAGATATGGCAAACATGACTTCTCGAATTATCCGAGAGGTAGTAGCAATACTACATCCGTCTGTAGTTGCAGTACTTGTGAGGACAGAGCCTGTAGCATGGTAGTTCAAGGCTATAAAAAGCCTTCAAAACAGGCTTCTTAATTTTTGAAGCTCCTCACTTAGAAGATCGATCAAGAGGAGGACACCAGGGGGGTGTTTCACAAAGATCCTAAGTCGAACTTAACTCTAAGTTGGACTTAAAAATTATGGAGAAAAATATATTCAAAAGCAAAAATTGAAGTATTAATCCCACATCAAGAACATGATATCCCCCATGATACTAGAAAATATTTTCAAAGATGCTAACGGCTTCCCATAATTGTTAAGTTCAACTTAGAATCTTTGTGAAACACCCCCCAGTTCTTGTAAAGCTATAGCGCGTGTGCACTTCCTGACCATTATACGTAACTAGTGGGTTCAACCTTTCTCTAAAAATATTAAGGCTTGATGAAACACTCCCCTGTTCTTGCAAACATATGCAATACACATTTTTTACAGATACAAAATGAATAGTATTAAACTTTTCATGATATACAAAAGTAGGCTGTGTTTTGTATCACTTACTAATTCAATTAAAGTGATTTTCAGTACAGATTCAATATTTGTAATTTCTTAATGAATTGAACATTGAAAAAAAGAGAAAACTATTTATAAAAACAATACCCATTCACTACATGATTGACAATTGGCACACATTTTCAGACAATTATCTTGCAATGGAATGGCATTATGGCACAGTACTGCAAGTTGAGATTTTAGGTCTCACAAGCAGGATTTCACTTTAACTACTGATAAGTACTGAGTATTTAATTCTAAAGTTTAAGTCATTAGCCTTTAAAGTGAAATTTTACTACTGCATTTTCCCTTTAAATTTCCACAATGAATTTAAACTGAAGTACTGAGCATTATGTTACATCTTTCAAAACACAATTTTACTGTAAGTCGTTCAAAATAGAGATATCTAGAAGTACAAAACATTGCATTTAAAGTCTTTCATTATGGAATTGACTACAAGAGTTAAATACAATATAAAACTGAAGTAAATTTTTACAAGATAGAATGTCACTGCATTTTAATTTCAATTACTCAAATTCTACTGAAAGTACCTTCCAAATGTAAAGTTAAAACTTTCACTGCAAGTAGCACTAAATATTACCTTAAGCTGGTCTTTTCAAATGACAATTCCAGAATATATCCTTCCTTTTTTTCTTCAAAAGAGAATTATACTGCAAGTACCAAAAACTACTTTGACACATTAAAAAATATAATGCACTTTAAGTACTGAATACAACTTTCATGTTTTTTCAAATATAATTTTTACTGCAGTATCACTACTTAAGTTTTCAAAAAAAGGAATTCCACTATAAGTATATATACCACCATAAATGTACACTAAAATAACCCTGATAGCATGCAATTCACTATACTGTTAACGGATACAAATGACTCAATAAGTACAATGATCACACACTGTTTTCACATCAGTACCTGGACATATAGACTAATTAAAGTGACCTGCCGGCAAATGACTTCTTGAATCACCATGTGTCTGCTTTGTTCATATAACTGAACTGGTGATTCCAAAGTTTCAAATGTTATAATAGATTGTTTACTAGACTACTTCCTTTGTAAATTTAGTTTATCAGTTATTAATATCTTCAAATATGTAAGATACTTTTGATTGTTTTGACAATTTGATGAGTAAACTGCTTTAAAGAAACATTTGTATTGAGTGCTGTAGAAATACAATTTATTATTATCATTAATATCATAAAATGGGAAAGAAATGATGTCAACTTCACAAAATCAGAGAAAATGAACACTGGAGATCAGAACAAAAGAGTGTATATCTATAAGTTTCTCTGCAATGTGGCCAAGTTCTTAACAGCTAATGAACATGTCTACAGAAAAATAAAGAATAATCAGATTGGGCTATAATTTGGCCACATCTTGCTTTTAGTCTATTCATACCCTTCCGAAAAACCGTTCAACAGGTGGATTAATTCTTGAGATAAAATAGCTTTGATTGTGGGTGGTAAAGGAAATCTAAAGAAAAATGGCATCTCCAGGTAAACATATATTCTTACCAAAAAGTTTGTTAAGTTTGTTTCACTTCAAAACCGTAACATGAACAATAGACCAGTTCACGGTTAGCACCTTACTGCAATGACCCCGAGTATCCACAGATCTTCAAAACATGAAGAGGTCCCAATTTGTACATTATGAAATAATCACTCCTACAGCGATGGAGGTGCTTTATAAATAGCCTTTGTTTCCCCTTTTCAAAGAATACATGTACTTCCACCTGTGTACAATGGAGTGCACTGAATGTGCATGAATGAATAATGTTACATAACTTTCATGAGCACGTATCCAGTATTTCGTCTCCGTGTATTTCAAAATTTGTTCTGCAATGACCTTTATCTGCTCATGCTCAGACTGCAACCGTGAACTGGCTTATTAACTGCTCGCGTGGTCGCAAGAAATATCATAGAACAACAAGCAAACTGTTAATTCATAGAAAAGAAAAAGCAAGAAAATGGTTGTTCAAACGAAAATCACCCTTTTTGAGTTAAAGAAAGACTTAATTTCATTGATTTGTAAAATGTTTGTTTGACTTAATAAAATAGCCTATGGAGGGCTAAAATGTTTTTTTTTTTTTTAAATCACCCTTTTCCCACATTTGCTGTCTTTTCTGTTTGTGACTTGTGGGTAGTTTTGAGCCAAAGGTTCATACATGTATTCTGCTCTGCCAGTACAATACTGGCTTTAAATGATGGGATAATGAATACCGGTATGTCGCTGCTCTGTGATGGTCGGAGGTACACTCTGGAGTTCCTTGTTCATGATGATGAAGAACACTATCTCTTTTTGAAGACTTTGGCTGCACGATAAGAAGAAGGAAAAGATGGAAGAAGAAGAAGAAGAAGAAGGAGGAGGAAAGAACAGAAGGAAGAAGTTAAATGATGAAGACAATGAAGAGTAGCAAGGAAAAGAAGGAGAAGGTGAAGGAATTAGAAAAGAAGGAGGAGGAGAAGAGAAGAAGAAGAATAGTAGAAAAAGAAGAAGAGTAGAAGAAGGTGAAGAAGAAGAAGAAGAAAAAGAAGAAGAAAAAGGAGAAGAAGAAGAAATTATGATAATACTCATAAACTAATATTCCATTCTTTTATAGCAACTATCACATTAAGATTTAACATCCTTATTCCCTTCAAATAACTTTGGAAATTAATAACAATAATAATATTTAGTTCTTTTACAGTGCAAATCACATTATAAAACGTCCCCATGCGCTTTCAATGAGCTTTCGAAATTATTACGCTAGCTTTAGCACCAGGTACAGATTCACCATACGTGGGTGGAGAGTGGGAAATGTAGATTAATGTCTTGCAAAAAAAAGTTAGTGCTGTGGTAGGTATGTGAACCGTGTACCTTGTGATCGACAGTCCAAAGACTTATCCACTAGACCACGACATATATCAGTGAGATGCTTTAAATATTACAAAATTTGATACTGAAAACTGTACTTATAAGGCAATACATTTCAGTACAGATATTTTCACCAATGACAGGGACACAGGCATTTTCATGAATTTGGTTTCACAATAATTAACGCTGACTACCTGTACGTAGTATGCATGTTCGCACTTGTGTTGCCAGCTCATTTTCATGTATTGTTAAAATCACAACTCTACAACAATTTGCAAAATTGGTGAAAATGAAACGAACATGTAAATAATGGCTTCTACAGAAGCGTGCAATGGGATACAAAAATATAATTATGTCCCAAACGTTGATAGGCAGGGGCAAGTCTAGAGCATGTTCCATACCTCACCAAGTATTAATAAATTGTATTATGGAACTGTGAACATACATTGACATAAAATCATCATTTAATATGATATCTCATCTGATTCCAGCTCTAGTAGGGCTATCAGCTTGATACAGTCTTTAAATATACTGAAATCTTCGATGTAGTTGGTAATGTATAGGGAAAAGAACAGATTGGAAATGTCTGTAAGATAAAACTTTGTTTAATCACTTACCTGCCACTGGATGGAGCGCCTCTTTCCAAGACAATATTTGACGGGGTTCTGCCGAGTCTACTTCATCACCTGTTTATTGGAGAAGAAAAAAATGGATAAAAATTTTCTTTCAATGTACCATCGTCAATGTTTCCTGATGACACTCGTCAGCAAAAAACAAATGTTTGTGGGAAAGAAAGGATGATGATTTCTATCCATCATCAATATTTTTGCAGATGATACTCAACATTAATAGCTAGACCATTCAAACATACTATAATTCTGGCATATGGCAATTCGAGTATAACATGAGTTTATTTAACTTAACAACTCAGGGCCAAAAATAAAAGTCACGATTCAGTAAGAAATCATAAAATCACAGAGACAAAGTGGGGGAGAGGTGCAATTTAAGTTTGAACGATCAATTTTATTTTTTCAAATAATATAGCTGGTACAGTCATGTTATATTCATTGCTTTCTCAAACGTTAACCTATTACTGGATTACATAGTGATAGTAATCCAGTAGTAGGCCCTGCCATCTGATAATCCATTTACTGATAAACTGCCTCTTCTGCTGAGCTACAAGCCTACAACAAAGAGTGTTAGCTCGGAGGATGTGCTCCACACTTCAAAGCCCTTTTCTCTCTCTCTCTCAAAACATACTTTCTTGATTGCTGCATACAGCAAATGAACATTAATGGGGTTTCCTTAATGAAAAAGAAAATTCATCCAAAAGCAGAAAATCTCTAGTTTACAAAATATTAAGAACATATTGAATTCACTTTCAGGCTGGTTGTTCACATGTACTGTCATATGGTGAGGCAGATCAAGACTAATTTTTCATTATCTTACCTGAACGTGATGACAGCTTTCCGAGGTAACATAGAAAGAAGAAAGCAATGGCTATGATGGCAACATTCATCGTGAGGCAGATGATAAAGCCAGCCAGATAATCACTTGTTCCTAGTCGTCCTGTGTGAAGAAATAATTTAATAATATTAGATAGATATATAGCACTCATAACTACCACGCAAAGTGCTCAAGGCAATCCGATATTACAACAGATCTAGCTAGGCTACTGATTTCATAAAATTTCTTCCTTGAACACCCGGGTGGAGAGTGGCTAACATAGATTAATGTCTCATCTAAGGACACCTGTGCTGGACCAGGGTTCTTGATGATATGTACAGGTGTTGTGGTTGAGATTTTTTGAACGTTTTTACTGTAGATGCAAAGGATGTGGGTTCGATCCCCAGCACAGCATTTAAGCCCCTAAGAAATGCTTTTTGTCTGCACCCAGGTGTAAATTTTGAATCCATTACTGCAGTAGGATCCAAAAGTCATTAACTGTACCTATCCATAACATCTGTCTCTAAAAAGGCGCCAGACTGGAATTCTTCCCATGGAGTGGAGAATGTGCATCAAAGTGCTTACAAATGCAGTATTAAGCACTCTGTGATTGTAACTATTGCCATTTATCAACCCATTCTCTGAATTCTCATCTTCCCCATAGGTTTAATACAGGAACCATTCTTTTCCAGTAGGTAATGTGTTAATATTGTTAATCAGAACCCTTCTTCTGCAATTCCTCACAGCAGCAGTAGACAGTTGGCAGTTTTACATACCTGAGCTTTGGGGAGTAGGGGGAAGTATGGGTGCATAAGTTGGCTCATTACTGCTTTGTGTAGGAGTTGATGTAGACCCTGCTAAAGGTTGCTGTGTAGGGGTTAGAGTAACAGGAATGTTAGCCCCATCGATTGCTACGATTAGCTGACTCAACCACCAAGTGCAGAGTACCTACAGATCAATCATTGGAAGAAGAATACAATTTAAACTCGTCTGTTTCAATTATTAGTCACTTCAAAGTAGAAGCTTTTATTCAATTATAAAATTTTAAAGTTCTGACCTTCAAGAAACTGTCAAATAAAACTGTATTAGTGGGTTTTCAAGAGGGTATGCATACCAGCATGTGTAAAAGGTGCATAAAACATTTGATTATTTTAAGAAAACATACATATCGTTATATCCCTCCCTAAGCATTATATCCCTGCTACAAAAAAAGAAAATATAACAAAATAAACAGTATGATTTTTGGCTGTAAAAATACATGTACTCTCCCCCTCTTTTCCCATGTTTCCAAACATTGTAAAAGTGAGCTATTAAGCCGAGATAAGGAATATTTTTGTTCGGGCTTGCATATGCCACCAACAACAGAATTCCACTTCATCACACTCTGCATATACAGTCAACAACAAAATTATTCATACCCTTACCAATTAGTGTTGTAATTTTTGAGAAATGTGAAAATTTTTCTTGTCCCCACATGTCTTTCTTGAAAGTGTGACACAAAGACATCAAAGCTTACATCAAAAAGTATTCATCAAAGGTCCCAATTCAACCAGTCCATCTTTATTTCTTGATTTACAAAAAATAAAAAAAAACATCAAATTTACATGGGGTATGAATTATTTAGTTGTTACCTATAGATAGCATACATACCATAGCCAATCTCTTCGTCCATAGAGCACCGTCGCTTATCATGTGTGGTTGCATCTTTAGTTAGACGGAGACAACGTTATATATCAGCAGTATGTCCTGTTTCACAGATGACATGAGATCCCCAACCTAGCAAATAAATAAGAAATGAGTTGGGATACGTATTCGTTGAGCAGGGTTTGACTGTGAGGAAAGAGATCATAAAGTGCAATAAAGTTATTATCAGTACTGAGTGGTAGATGGAGCCACCATCAATATGCATGATCACTAACCACTAGCGGTATGCGTTACAGGTTTGGAGCCATAAAGTATGCTCTACTACAGCAATGCGTTCTACTTCTACTTCAGTGAAGATACTCGATGGGATCCATAAGTGAGGATGTAGTGCTTAATGTCAACAGTCAGTCAAGAATGATACCTAAAAAAATGTGGTCCTGACTCCTGAGGTACTTGATGGCACAATCATATATTCATACTAGGTGTAAATATTCATGAAGCTCCTCCCAAATAGAAGAGCCTTGATAAAATCATAGAGTAGCAATGAGGTAAGTCTAGAACAGGAGATTGCTACATAAAAAATAAAAACATAAACTGTAAATTGTTGGTAATTTGATAATCTGTTTATCTATATTCTTATAGCTAGCGAGTAAATGTGTGTAGCTGTTGTTGCTTATCTATCCTGCGTATTATTAGCGGCATTTTGTGTGTGATCGCTGATCTCCTTGAATGCAGTAGCTTCAAGAAAATGGACAGATTAGCTAAAAGTAAGTCATTACATTTTCATCTGTTACAATAATTTCGGATGTTTTCTTTGTAATCATCATTTTTTCAATATCAAACTTTTAAACCTAGACTAGACTCTAGATAAAGAAAAGTTGAAGGCAATTTATTTTTGCTGGAAGCAGCAAGGGCTATTGTCGGTGTAGCCTATGGGGCCTGGGGAAGGTCTTATTACAGCTAGAATTCCCAATAACGAACATATATTTTTGTCCTTCTCTCTGTAGAGCTAGAGGGGCCTTAAAGTTAAATAGTACTCGATCTCCGACAGAGTAAGAGTCTCTCATTAATTCAAGAGCTTGCATGAGCTCTCCATTTGATATTTCTCTCTAAAGTCTAATTTTCTAGATTTTCCTTTCTTTCTCTATTTTATTTCCCTTTGCCTTTGCTGTCGATCTACCTTCTTTTCCTTTGTTAGATCAGGTACTCCTTGGTTAGACATGTTAGATAGATCTATAAGTTCAGTTTTGTGCATTTCTTTTTCAATCTCACCCCTCCCCTTCTCTCTCTCTGATCTCTCTCTTTCTCTGCATCTCTTTTTCACACATAATTTTCAACGAATGGGACTGAACAATAATCTAGTCAAAGATTGCTTGCTTTATTGCCATTAATAGCCTAGGAGAAGGATAAAATTTCACATTTTAGAGTCACTTAAACGATTCACAACCATAATTTTAACTACGCTGGACCAATCAACAGTGCTTTTCCGAGTTTATTTTTTGATTTACTTACGAGATGCCTCATAATTTGAAGCCAGCGGACTGGAAAAAGATGCTGAAATGTATGGTATCTTTCGATTTCTAAACAGCCGATGAACAGATTTATTTTTTTTTCAAAATGCGCATGTGGGATTGCACGTTCATGTGCTGAATGATTAGTCACCTGACGATCATTATGAACAGTTCATAATTACTTGAATAAGCCAATGCCACTAAACTTTATAGTCATTATCATCAAGCATCATGATCATCATCTTCATCATCATAATAATAATCATGATAATAATAATAATAATAATAGCTCATCCTCATCATCATCATTATCACCATCAACAATCCTCCTCCTCCTCATCATCACCATCGATCACTAAATCATCTTCTCCATCATTAATATCATCAACATCATCCTCACCATCATTCATCATCTTCACCACCACTACCATCATCATCAATCATCACCATCTATCCCTTCCCTTTGTTTGATCAAGCTTCTAATAAAAAAAAAAAATGTTAGTAAAATACCCACTCAATTATCTCTTGTAAGGATTATCACACACAGAAAAAAAAGATAACAAAAATACAATTAAAAAAAGGAAAAAGAGAGAGAGAAAAAAAACCAGGACATCTAAAAAGCAATTTTAAGTCAAGCTCATTTTATTACTTTCTAGGCAAAATGTTAAACAAATACACAGCATTCATGAGAGTTCAATTGAGTATGATACATTCATATTTCACAAATGAAAGAAGATATCATATATATATAATGGTTTCTATGTACAGAGACAGGCAATGTTGAGTCATCTACTTTACACTTTGGGATATATATATAACACAAATTAGGAAGATAACTATATGATTATGTACATATACTCATTTTCTTAATATATATCTCTCTAGCTTTCATAACAAGAGTTCAAAATAATTTATACAAAAATAGTTTTAAGTAGGGGTAACAACATCCCTGAAGATACCTTTAAAAATGAAATGACCTTATTGCAAGTTTTGTCATTCTATGTACACATCAGTATGAAAGATTACAGGATATCATCCCAGCTCTTTCTGCGATGATACACCAATTACCCATCAAATTTTTGGTCTATGTTTGTATACAAAAAAGATACATGTATTCCCTATCTGAACTTCCAATGATGAACTCTCTTTGCTATGTAAGTTCATAAGAGAAACAAAGAGAGAGAGATCCCTGCTAGTTGTGACTTACTACAAATTGACCACCAAACAACGATTTGAAACACATCTAGGTTTACCAAATAAAAATCATATTGTCTAATTCACACTAGGTAGCTTCATAAAAATAGATGCTGTTCTTCCAGAGGAGCCTGCAAATATTATTACCTGAGCATTGCTAATTACCCATTTACTACATCAGGGGGGTGTTTCACAACGATGCTAAGTTGAACTGAACTTAAACATTATGGAGAGCCATTTGTAGCCTTAAAATAGAATATATTCAAAGCGAATTCAACTATTTTAGACTTTTTATAAATTCCACACCAAGAACATGAAATCTCCTTGATAATCAAAAATATGAATGATTTTAATCAACATTTTATGCCTTTTAAAGGTAAAGACCAGTAATGGTCATGCGATTGCATTGTGAAAGAAACGTTGTGGAATCGATCAGAAAAGGTTGATCATCTAGCATCTAGCATCTACAAGGTTCTGGAATCATCAAAATGATAAGAAATTTGGCCCATTCTTTCGTAAAGTTACAAGCACTATACACAGAAAGATGTATATGGGACTACCCTATATCTCTCACACAACCATGAGAGAAACAAATTTACCAAATATATGAATTAGTAGGCGGTTTCCCGGCAAATTTTTTATCATCATGTATTAGTCAAAACATATTCTTTCACATGATTGGTAATGAGAGCTTCCATTTCATTTTTTGAAATTTGGGCGTTTCCAATACTGGTCTTTACCTTTAAAATAACTTTTACAAAATACTTTCAAGGATGCTAACGGCTTTCCATAATTGTGAAGTCCAACTTAGGATCTTTGTGAAACATCCCCCCCCCCCCCCTCCGGATTGAGAGAGAGACAAAGGTGGTAAATCATCAAACAAGGATTGAGCCCAGGACCTTTCCTAAGAGAGACACAATCCTTGATTGATGCTACAGTGTTTCTTACTTCTTTTTTAATGGTAATTGCAATTTTTTTATTTCTCATTGTCATATAAAAGAAAACCTGGAAATTCCAAGATTTAGTTTAGAATGAGCATAATTCACATCCATACAAACTGTGCAATAAATTATTTTGTCTGTTGGGCACCAGAAGGGCGTTAAGCCATTACTGGTAATCATGTGTAAAAGTATGAGTTATCACCTTCTAACTCTAACCAGACTAGTTTTTTTCTTCAATTCAATGAAAACTGAACTTCATTTTAAGATTTAAATGACTTTATATCCATTCCATGCAAAATTTGAAGTTGCTTGAAAATTGGGATCCTTTAAGTGCATACAAATCTAAAAATTCATTTCTAAAATATAACTTTAAAATAAGAGTTATTCTTTCATACTTTGATTAGAAAACATATACCATGATCTCCCCACAGCAAACATTCATTATACAACCCTTCGCAGCTTGTTAGACTTTCTACAAATATAATTGTTCTAAATAATATCTCTAACCTTTGGCATGAAATGAGTTTAAAAGACAAGAGTACATTCTATATCGATGCAGCTAAAATTCCTTGTCCATGTCACGATCCATACGCCTTTACCCAAGATAATGTTTTAAATAAAGGGCTGTCTATACTAGATGTGTATAGCATTTATCTTTAAATGGTTTTGAAATGAATTCACTTCCAAATGTCATTCATGCAATAAGACTATTATTATACCAAGAATCCAACAAAGACCCTTTTGCATCATCAACACGAGCCCATGACTCCTGGGGAGTGTTTCACAAAAGATCCTAAGTTGAACTCAACAATTATGGAAAACCGTTAGCATCTTTGAAAATATTTTGTAAAAGTTATTTTAAAAGGCATAAAATGTTGATTCAAATCATTCATATTTCCTATTATCAAAGGAGATTCCATGTTCTCGATGTGGAATCTATGAATTTTTGCTTATAAATATATTTCACTTTGAGGCTACAAATGGCTCTCCATAAAGTTTAAGTCCAACTTGGAGTTAAGATCAACCACTTTTTGTGTTCCCCTTGGGCGGTTGCTATAGACAGGTTTGACTGTAGTAAGATAATCCAGAAGTTAAACCGATTAACAAAAGATTTACACCTTTCAACGGAATTGTTTACAGAAGGCGCTAATAATAAAGACACTGCAAATGACCAAGCTCCAAATTCCCTTCAAATTCACTGCTACATGCATGTATGCAAACCCTGCTAACATTAATACTCAGAAAAAGGCCATCACATTATGAAACAATCACACTGGTCACAAGCCCTTTTCACCCAAGAATTAAACTTCAATCAGATCAGTAAAGACAGCACAGTAGTTTACTGTTGGTCCCAGTCAGGGATAATATGTCACAGCTGCACAAACGCACTCATACTTCGTACTTTAATAAAGCTTTATTTTTCCATTCTGGATTTATAAAATTATCTACCAGGTAACCTCAATGATTAGTAGAAGTATTGTGATAATTTGTTTAGAAATTCAATCCAGTTGTCAAGATATTCAAAAGGCCTCTTTAAAGGTAATACAAAGTTTTGGTATGGGGTCATGAATTTGGTTTAAATGAACATATTGGAAGCATATGCGATCCTACTATATTGAGTGATCGTTGTTGCGGTTGAAATCGAGTCTGAAGTTATGAAATTATGAATATTAAACTATTTATGTTGTATAGCTCCCTCTCAAGGTCAAGATATTAATTAAACCCTGAAACAATGTATCTTGACTAAAATCGACCGATTCGCTATTCCCGTTTGGTAATTATATATCACAACTACATATTCTGAAATTGTCAGGGTCGCAGCTACCATTGTACGGCCTAAGGCACTATTTGAAATTTATCAAAATTTACCGGGAGCACCGGTAAATTTTTATATTCAATTTTTCTCGAAAGGAGAAGTGTTTTAGGGGCTAATATTTTTGGTGCTTATAATATATCCACAGGGGCATCCAATTATATAAAAATTGTAAAGAATCACTATCCACCCAATTTTCATATTTTCCCAAAACTTTGTATTACCTTTAATAATGCAATAACCTTGGGTCTTTATGTATAACTTCAAGCAATTACTTACTTTAAAAAAGAAGAAGAAAAAAAAAGCAGATAATAATAACCGCAAAAGCTGTATTTGAGACCCTGAAACAGTATCGTACTGATGGATAAGCACTCGGACTGATAGAAAAGAAGGACTACGGCTTAAGCTCACTTTCCTCTGTACGATCCAACAGCGATTGTGAAACACCCCCCCAGCTGGCCCTGCGCATCTAAGGTACATGCATGAACATGACTGCAGAATCCTGAAAGCACTAATATTTTCATATATTCAATACCTAAAAATATTTTTCTTTTTTCCAATGTTGGAGTGCCATTGGATTGTACAGTGCACGGTAGGCTTTACAAAATAATTTTAATTCACCACATACATAATACATGTACAACAAAACAAACACAAAAACACTTGTCTAACAATATAAAGTGTGTGCCCTTTCACACATCGATGACTAGATATGATTGTGTTGTATTAAATATATTGTGCTTTGTGAATTTCTCATAAAGTAATGTCTCAAATTATGAAAGAAGAATTCAGCAATTCAATATATCTTCTGTCAGTTGCATAGAATTGTGTGCCAGGCAATTATACTGATTTCTTCCTTACTTCCATACAGGCAAGTAACATGATGGGTTGCTTTACAGTCAACTTGCCAGCGGTAATAAGTATAGACAACACCTCACAGTTAATAACATAAACAGCCTCATGAACTATGTACAATAAGTCTTGGTTTCACTCATTTTCAATAGCATTACCTTGAATAATGATGGAAAAACTTGAAACACCTGATTTCTTGTAATCAAAGGCCACATACAATCGTCATTAATACATTACAATATCAAATTTTGAGAGAAAGATTATTGCAGTGCTTGATATTCCTGCAAATGAAAGTGATTCTGTGCGAAGTGTTTTTTACACTTTAATATCAATTTATTTATCTTTATATTTCTTTAAACAAATTAAAACCTACAAACAAAGTTTGTGATGAATAATATGAACAGGATAAGTGATAAATGAAAAATGCCCAATAAGAGAGAAAATGATCTGGCATACAACTCTTGAGTTTAAATAACCCTGTATAACAGAATAGAATATTTTTAATTATTTAACTTGAATAAACATAATCTGATTTTTAGCTTAGTATTCACTAGTAAAATAAAACTTAAAAAGTTAATTTTACCAAATAAAACATGATTTTATAGAATTTCAGTACAACACATTTTACGAACAAGAAATCCAATTGTTAAAAAATGAATTCAAATATAAATGATTAAATTAATAATTAATCCAAAATCTAATAGTCATAAAAACAAATCTAATGAAGCTGCCTTCAAAAAAGTCAATCCAAAAAATTGATACACTGTATATTGCAATATATATGGGCATGCATCATGCATTTATATGCCTGCTTATCGTGAAAAAGGGCAATCCTGTATCAAATGTGGTAGACCCTTATGAAATTATGCATCTATTTAAAAGCAAATCAAACATCAAAGGCTCGTACAGATCTGACGCGGTTAACCACCGTGTTTTTTGTTCACATATATGAATAGCAACTGTGCGCACCAAAGGTCGTGCGCTTATTTACCGAGCTCTGTGATTGTCAGATCGGAAATGTGAAGCGCAATACACTTAACATCATCGTAACAGAACCGCTGTTGTTTTGCCGCGTCAAATCTGAACTAGACTTTAACAGCGCATCGCATGCACTCACTTTCCTAATTTCTCCAAACAGGAAAATATGGAGGAGGTATCAACAAACAAAACATGGTACTACTATCAGTACTTAAACAAGCTGCCACTGCAATTAGAGCTTCTTAACTAAGACCTGGCTTTAACAAAAATATTTAAAAAAATAAAATGAATAAAATCTATTATACAGGGTGGTCCAATAAAAACGGATTCGCACGCTTTCATTAAAGTGGGGTCAAATTCACTGGTAACAGCGGAAGGAGAGTTTTTCACGAGAAAAATGACACCATTATTGACACATTTTGTAGAGGTTTTTTTTTGTTTTAGGGGCAATTTTTGATGCAAGGGTGGGGGTTCAAATTTGTTCGGTATCAACGAAACTTTGTTTTAAACAATTCATATAATTTCATGTCTGTGTTTAACAAGTCATTAAAAATACCTGAAAAAAGACAAAGGTGTGTGGAATATTATGCTTGTGTTCAATCTGAAGTTAATTACAGCTTGTCACAAACCTCAATTTTTCGAAATTACACAATGATGCATCATTTTCTGCAAGGAGCACTGCCAGAGCATGTCTTACCGGTAAACGTTGTTTCATAAAAATTGATCCAGAAACAAACAAAAATACTATACCCATTTGGGGTAATAAGGTATAATTTTTCTTCCAGAAAGATTCCCTGTATAATGGTACCAGTAAAACTTGACTCGCATTATTGAAATTACGATATTTTGTTTTTTATGGACCACCCTGTATAAATTGTTAGAAGTATCTGAGAAAGATAAGAGACTAGAGAGAACCACAAGCCAGCATAGTCTTGGGTGTATTGCCGTTCACACTCACACACACTCACCCAAACATCACAAATATATAGCTGTTCGTCTATGTACATATTCACATCTGTACAACATAATTGGCGAGATAGTGTTTACCATAAAATATTCTGAAAAGTAACAGATAAAATTCCCCCAGGCAATTTACTATTGCCTTTTCCCCTATGTGTGCATTTCCTTTGATGCTACACAAGAAAGAGGGTGCAGTCTTAATGCTTTGGATTATCTTATATAGATTCTGGGTCCATTTCTTACCCATTTGCATCAAGAATGTACATTCTAGTTCACTTATCATGCAGCAATGATCGTAATATTTCATCATCTCCTCTGAAAAGCTTCTTCATTCATTAAATTAAGGAAGTACTATCCAGAGACACCTTTTCCAAGAGCCTTTCAAAACAAGGATCTTTTACCTTCTACACTCCATCATCCAGAAGGGATTCAACCCTCAGATTTATACCCTTAATCTTCTGTTGACTTCTACAAAAGCCGATTCCTCATCAGTCTTTCAGGGTCTACAGGATTTTGTCTTCTGCCCGCAACACTTGTCTTCTCTAAAAAGACGAGAGTGCATTCCTCAGCAGTCTTTCAGATTTGATTTTGCTTTACTCCTACGACATGAATCTTCTTGAGAAAGACTCAACTGCATTCATAAGAGTGATCTTTCAGAGTATCCCAAACTTTTTTTTTCTTCTAGAACACTCATCTTCTTTGGAAGGTTAAACTGCATTCCTCAGTGGTCTTTGAAAGTGTACCACATTGCTGTTATTCCTGCGACACTCGTTTCCTTCATAGAATCACAACTGCATTCTCTACAGATGAAGCCATTGTTCCAGAGCCAACCTGCTTCTTCATACCAGATGCAATTTGTAGATGCTGCAGTCCACTTTCCCAATCCGATGAAAGATAGATGTGCCACCAAGCTTTTCTTGACAAGACTCTTTTTCACACCATGCTGGGCCTGCACCCTTTGCGGTTCCCTTACAGCAACATTTGCACAGCCTCTGAAACTAGCACAGTCTCCGCACCTGGCACGGAGCATGAGTGGATGTATCAAGACACCCGAAGCATCCAGGGGTCACCACTCTCTTGCCCAAAGACCCAACCCAGGTGCTGAACACCCAGGGGGACAAGAGAGCGAGAGAGAGAGAGAGAGTTCTGATCTCCAAGTCACTATCTAGGAAAGGCAACGGCTACGCGATGGTGTCCCATGGAAAGTTATCTTCAATGTCGTCATCGGGGAAATCGGGTGTGCGTCGCGGCAGCACATTCTGGTGGACTACCCGTTGCATGTGAGCGTTTGGCGATGTCCCCTGGTGGGGTTGAGGAACCATGGTGGGGCTGAGGTTCATGCCCATGACCGGTGAAGGCACACCCAAGGATTGATGGCTACTGTTGGGACTGAGGAGGGGCGGTGAACCCATCAGGAAACCCCCGCCACCTGTCGTTGAGTTGGAGATGCTGCTGTGCGGGCTGTCACTGAACGCGCTACCTATAATGGGGGCATCAAGAACAAAACACAAGATTATAAATTGTTACAGAGAAAATGTTATCATTTCATCCCATAACCAGTATTTGAAAAAAAATATAATCCTACAGATTTAAGTAGATTTCATCTTTATCTTTGCTTTTATTGATACAAACACAGAAGAAAAGATATGTCACTCAATATAACAGAACCAATCACCTTAAAGGGATAAAATTGCTTGCAGCTAGAAAGTATGATTATTTATTCATCATGTGAATGATGTCATACCATTTCAACCGTCCTTTCAAATATAATTCTGAAAGATTTAGAGAGTAGATTATGGAAGAGTTTCATCAGGATACTGGTTTGAAAGTCGTTATATCACATTCAAAAGTAAAAATCACCTGTATCAGCTGTCTGACATAAACCGATATATAGAGAGTAGATCTCACATTTTTGCTTTTATAGATCTATAGTCTAATAGAGTAAAGGGACAAATCATCTAAATAACAAAAATGTGTGTACAGCTAGTAAGTATGAAATTTTGACTTTTTAACAAATTAGGGTTCTTGAGGTCATGCCAAACAACTGAAAGGGGCCTTGATTTGAAGTGCAATTTCCTTTCCTATTTCCTCTCTTCAACAATAATGGATCCGGGATAAACCAAAACCAATAAGAACTAAGAATGTTTAATGTGCTTTCAAATTCTTTCAGTTTCCTTAAAAGCACACGTTTTACCACAATATGTTTTGCTCTACTTATTTTTAATCCTTCATAGATTTGAGGTTTTGCTTTTGATTACAGAATGCATCTTATCCTATTTCTCCATCCACTTTGGGGGGGGGGGGGGGGGGGTTTACTTTGAAAGTGAAAGAGGTGTGCCACGTCTCTATCAATTCAATTTTGGTTGTTTCATTCTGCTTTTAATATCTTTCTTCTTTTTCTTTTCTCACCTGATGTTTTTGTCCTCTTTTATTCTAACCTTTCTTTCATAGTTTAAATTTCTATATACTCATCTCACCTTCCTATTATATATGTATGTACTATCCTACTTTCATTCCTACTCTTTATTTTTTCTGCACACATGTTGGTATTTTCTTTCTTTCATTTTAATCTTCTTCTGTTTCTAATACTTCTTTGTTTTCTTTCTATTCTAACACCAGCAAACCCTTTCTACAAATGGGAAATAAAGTATATCTTGCCCCAGAACTCAAAAGGAGTACACAAATAGTGCTAGGGGCGCTTGGACTTAGTGCAGTCCTCATTGGTGATATTCCATGCCTAATTCAACAATGAAAAAGTAGAAAACTTCTCGCCAAAATAAATGAATAAATAAGGTCTGTAAAATACGTACTACAGAGGGGAAAAGCATCAGCCTTAAAATTCATCTCTGATTGCCCTTTCTTCTTCTGTTTCCCATCTCTACAACTACTTTTTCATCACATTCATTCATTTCTTGCTGCCCATTGTACAAATCAATAGAGGGGTGCATACCTCCTCCACTACCCCGACTTGTGTTGAGAAAACCAGCCACGCCCGTCTGCTGGAAGAAGTTGTTTAGCGATTCAGCCAGATCTGCAAACTGCCCAGGCTGCAACGACCAGTTCTTGGAGTCTGCTTGCCTCATACTCTCCATCAGACCTGTCACATTAAGAAGTATCAACAAGGGTCAAATAGGGCTAGGGTTGATTGATTGATTGATTGATTGGAATTTATTCCATTTCATATATCAATTGTTTGCACAATAAAGAACATAGTTGACACAGTAAGTTCAAAGTTATGAAATGAAACAGGAATCTACTGGAAAGCACAGCTTGTTTTTGTAGGTTCCCAAGAATAAATATAATATAAACATTATTTTCATAATCATTTTAAAATGTCTTAATAGTCACAGTAAAATAGATGTTATATAATAACATATTTTCATAAACCCTTTTTAGGGTGAAATTGCGCTGTCTTTCTTTCATTTCATCAGTCATCATCTCTTTTTCGCATTTAAAATGCATCCCAAAGCTTTAATAGCAAAAGAAAAGCATTTTACTTGTAAATGCTAGTTAAAAAAAGCACCACATGAAGGACCCTAGGAACGTCTGTGTGCTGTAAGATACAGAAATATGAGGCCCAGTACCCTTACCGTAGGTCATTTGATTTTGCTTCATTGGCTTATGGGGCAATACTGCTTCAGATTATAAAAACAAGGCTTTTAATGGCAAGTGATAATCTTGAAGTTAGGGATGTATAGTCTTTAATGTCTTTCAACATAAAAAATTGTCTATTCTGTTCTGATTTCAACTGAATCTCACTGACTAGGTGTACCACTGATTCTCTCCACACTGTCAGCAAACCGCAAGTCAGGAAACAAAACAAGGGTTGGCCTTTGTGACATACTAGTTCCTATGCCTTTGTCATGGTATCCTACCATAAACCCTGGTAATTACTAAACTTCATAGGGAAATTAAGCAACTACCAGAATTCCATGAAATCTAACCAAATTAGGTAACGGACTGTCCAAATACCTGCTAGAATGTTCTTCAAAAAGGCATTGCTTCACATATTTTCAGAGAGAACCACTGGTGATACAGCAAGTGTTCATTCAATCAATTACCCCCCCCCCCAAAAAAAAAGATTACTTTGGCATTGTAAATGGGGACCTGGTAGGAATTTATTCCTTGAAATGCAGAGCGTGTGACAGCTGCACTGCTAAAGCCAGGGTTATTATGCAGCATTATTGTAGAGCGCTTAGAGACTTCTGATAAAGTAAGTGTTAGGGGCTACATGTATATCAGCAAATATAATTATAATTATTGTTAACTGCATACTAGCTATATGACTAATTTCATAGAAAGTGAAAAATATCTGTTTTAAAGCATTGTAATATATACACGTTTAATGTTTGCTAATCTGGGATGGCTGTTTTCGTGATCACCTGTCAAAATCTTCCCCCTCAAATAGTATTTGTCATTGAAACATACATGTTCTAATGGACCCTGTACATGCAGAACACCTGCCAATAAAGACTGCTTTTCTCCTTTCCCTTGAGTGGTCTTGAAACACAGGTTTCACTGTAATACCACCTGTCTTATACCATCTGGTGAGATCTGAAAGGGCAGTTACTTCAAATCTTAACAAAGTTGTAACACCCTTTTTCCTCTCAACAATGCTTTGTTTACAACTACATTGTTTTTAACACAGATGGAAGTAAAAAATTGTCTGTGTTATATATTTAACGACAATATAACTCAAATCTTGAATCATGTACTTTGAACATGTCTTCTTAGCCTTATCTAATAGGCATGAAGCCTCCATTTATCAAATTTACTTTTCTATAGATTATATGCTGATTCTGTGTTGTGAATAAAACAATTTTTTAATAATTCTGACAGATAATAGAACAAAGAGATAATGAGGTTATGGCCACTCACCTGCAAATTGTGATAAATCTAAATCTGAGAAATTGTAGCTGCTTGCAACCCGCACACTTTCTTTGAGAATGTCAAGGTTATTCATCCAATCTGTATTTCCTGTTTTTAAATAGAAAAAGAACAAATAAGTTGTTTTTGCAAATAGTATTGTGTTAGATTCTTGGTCAATATTCAAGATAAGGTGATGAGGGAAGAAGACAAAGTGAGTAGGGTAAGTAGCAAAATGTATGGATTGAAAGACAAGATAAATTGGAAAGCTATTGAAAGAGAATAATTAAAGGAAAGACCACAAAAAGTAGAGAAAAGGAAGAAGATGCAAGAAGACAAAGGGAAAGAAAGAGCAAAGAAAAAGAAAATGAAAGAGGTGGGAGAAGAGAGAATTATTGGATCATTGAGGTGAAAGTAACAGTGAGAGGGGGGGGGGGGGGGAGGAGAGAGAACAAAAATGAGGGAAGAGGTGATAGACTAATATTAAGATTTATACAAAAAGGAAGAAAAATAAATTTAGAAGGAAGAGAAAAAAAATTAAGAAAACAAGACAAATTAATACATAGAAGAAAAAGGAGAAGACAGGAAGAGAAGAAGAAGAAGACTAAAATGATGCAAATGATAAAGAAGCGAAGAAAAAGAAAAGAAAAATGGTTTGATGTCAAAAAGCACTTAAAGGAAAGGGATCACAAGCAGAAGGAAATTGAAAATGAAAGTAAAACAAACATCACGACAAGCAGTGTTCTGGAAGAACGATCGGAAATCACACTGACATCCTACAGGACATTTCCCTTCTAAAAACAAACTCTCTTCATCCGTTTGAGATTACCCTGAACTGATTTCCATAAACTGACACTGTGTGCTTCTTGGAATACTATACATGCATTCCAGATAATCATTATATACATATGTAGGGAAAGACATGGTAGATTGAATCAATAGTTTCAATCCATATCAAATTTCAGACAAAGAACTAGTGAAACCTAAATGGATAGTTCTTGGCAAAACTGAAAGGAAAGATTAATCAAAATGATGGATTTGTTTTCAGTGTATTTGCCTTGATAGGCAATTTGGGTTGAGATGGTATTGAAAGAAAGCCATTTTTTTCTCAAAATCTTTGGAAAAAATAAAGGGTGTGGAGTACAATGAATAATATTGAGTTCATTGCTGCTATTTATAATGATATGAATCGTTAATGCTTATGCATCAGTTTAGTTCCAAATGCAATAACACACACATCACTGTGACACTGTCCTTCAAGTTTTAAATGTGCACACACTTTACTCTAACCATGGCCCCTTCCCTAACTACCATAAATCTCTGTGTATAAGACGCACCTGTGTATAAGGCGCACTTTTTTTCTTTTTGTTGTTGTTGTTGTTTTGTTGCCGAAAACCCACGCGGGGAAGGACTTTCATTTAACATCAAGGTGCAGTTGAAGGCGCCGATTTGTGCTTGTGAACTTGTTACAAATAATACTAACAATGTCGTTTTTAGAAGAATGTGTAAGATCATTAATGTAAATTAAAAACAGTAGAGTACCTACCTAGGATAGAACCTTGTGGTACGGCGTGTGTAATAGAAACAAAAATTTAGGAATTATTATTATAAACTACATATTAAGATCTATTTAACTCATATCCTGCCATGAGACTGCTAGCGCGCTATTGTTATAGTGCTCTGTGCACGCGAGCGCGCTATAGATTGATTGCTCCGTTCATGCTAGCGAGCTACCATTTGTCTGCTTTGTGCACGCTAGCACGCATATGTAATAACAGTTATTGTTCATGCCCATTGCACCATGCTGAGTGCTTTTGCAGCGCTATTGAAAGTACCATCGCGTGCATCAGATTATCGGCTTTGGATTGCGCGTCTTTGTATACAACAGTCAGATTGGATTTTCTCGAGTAATTCAGCGATTTGTTTTTTGTAAAGATTTAAATAACACGCACTTGAACCAACCTTAAAATTAACTTGGCACACAGGAGATTTGTGGCTGGCACAATAGGGATTAGCACTGTGGCACTGGGTGCATTGTATGGGTGGCAGCTTAAGAGTTAAAAGATTACTTTCAAACCAAGATGACAGACAAATTTGAGTGTTGTTCTAGTTTCAGAGTGGTGAGTCAACACACCGATTTCTGAGCTGGGAGACATTGCCAGGCATAGCGCCAGATGGAGGTGCATAAATCAAAACTTAAAAAAAAAAAAATGTGTATAAGACGCCCTGACTTTCAATTTTTTTCGGCGGCAAAAAAGTGCGTCTTATACACAGAGATTTACAGTATACTAAGGCAACGTAACACCCATGTCAAGTTTTGATAAGCCCCACAAAACCTTTCTTCAGTCAAACCATACCAGTATTTAGGTCAACATACCTAATGACAGTTGTAGAGGTGGTTGTTGCTGCGACTGTTGTAAGACCTGCTGTTGCTGTTGCTGGTTTAGTTGCTGATGTTGATTGTTGTTGAGTGAGGATATGCTACCTTGTGAATTGTTGAAGACACCACCCTGTTGCTGATTTAATCCTTGCGATGAATTGGACTGCTCCAGCTGAAGCTTGTACTGTGCAATGATGTCGCCAACATCTACAGAGAGAGAAGAAAGCAAAGAATGATCAGACATTTTATCTGGCAATATTTGCTCTGAGCTTTGTGTTGTCAAAGATACAATAGGGTAGACTAAAAGTCAGTCTACTTTGTTCAAGGAGATGCTTCGCTGAGAGTCAGAGACTGTTAGGCTTCCCATAGAAACTCAATTGGTTTTCGACATTTGGACATTATTTTTTATGCTCTTTCGGAAAATGAAGATAATTGAGAAATCCCCCCCAAAAGATTTTATGATGTCACAGCTTCGGTACTCTATATGTGAAGGTGTCGTGGTCAAGTGGATACGTCGCCCAACTGTTAATCACATGGCTCATGGGTTGAGTCTCACCGTGGCACTAATGTACTTTGGCAAGACATTGATCTACATTTGCCATTCTCCACTCAGGTGTAGTAAATGGGTACCTGGTAGAAATGTATTAATTAAAGGGATAGTCCACCCCAGGATTTTCTTTAGCTGACGATATAGACCTAATAATACCATGAAGAATGATACAAGTCTCATTAAAATCCATGATCACATAACGAAGATATATCGACTTTTTTATCGAAAATCAGCCGCCCCCCAAATGCAAATGCGTTACATGGGCATGAAACGATTGTGACGTATGTTGCGAGCTGCCTTCTTATTTCGGAGACATTCACTTTCGCTTTCACTTTCATTCATGATTCGTCGTGTCAGTGCGATAACAGTGTACCGCGAGCGAAAGTGAATGTCTGCGAAATAAGAAGGCAGCTCGCAACATACGTCACAATTTCGATACTATCGGTTATTTTTTGGCGATCGTTTTTTGCCCATGTAACGCATTTGCATTTGGGGGGCGGCTGATTTTCGATAAAAAAGTCGATATATCTTCGTTATGTGATCATGGATTTTAATGAGACTTGTATCATTCTTCATGGTATTATTAGGTCTATATCGTCAGCTAAAAAAAATCCTGGGGTGGACTTTCCCTTTAAATGCATTTAGCACCTTAGGGCAGCTGGGCTAAAGCCATATAAATTTGCAATATAAATGTAGCTATTTAAAGGCCCACTGCACTACTTGTAGCTACTTGCGCCCTCTATATAACAAATAATGCTTAATCGGTGACCATTGGTCCCCCATGATCCTCTTTTTCTTATGTTAACTGAGAGCTGAGTTGATGAGATAACCACCTGTCCAGTGACCTTGCAGGGCGCTCTAATCCCTCCTGTAAACTATGGCAGATAAGCTTTAATATTGTTACTACTTGTGCTAGGGGAGAGCTCCATAAGTCAAACTAGGTTCTAGGACAATCACCGCCTTGACCAATTACCAGCAGGATAACTACTCCCAGAGGAAAAATACCCCCTCCCCCCCCAAAAAAAAAAATAAAAAAAAAAAAAATCTGTTTTATTAAAACTTATCAGGGTGGACTATCCCTTTATAAACAAGGGGGGGTATTTTTTTTTTTTTTTTTTTTTTTTTGGGGGGGGGGGGGGTAGTTTTCTGGGGTGTAGGGGGGGGGGGGGTGTAATTGTCCAGGGGGTAATTGTCATGATACAGTCAAGCTATATTATCTTAAAGATCAATCCCATTTGAGACCGTGACAAAATCATGACAACATGTACTTTTGACGTTGAAAGATGGATCAACCGATCAAGTATGACATATTTCCTGGTATGAAAAGGTAGTTTCATTTTCATATTAACGAAGATAAATAACCTCCATTTTGCTACAATTTATCATTAATTGATCACAATCAATAAATATATACATGTAATTTGTTTCAGTTTTCTTTTCAAAGTTTGTACAGTACTCATAAAAATTAAAAGGACATTTTTTTCTTTAACATTTGACATACAGACATATACGATTATATGATGTAGTAATGTTGAACTAGAACCCAAGGATCTGCCAAACTGCAACATTTGAATATTTGAATATTTGATGGCTTGACGCATTCATCAATTGGCTGTTGTTGCTTATTAACTGCCACATCAAATTCTACAGGAACATGTTTATTTCGTCTGTAAAATCAGAGCAAGCAAAAGTGCTATACAGAAATAACAAATGCATATAAATTAATTCATTTTATTATAATGTGCATTCAGAAGCAACAATTTTAAATGTATTCTTTTGTATTTTTGTTTTATAACCAGTTTTTTAAAAGAATTTTAATTTTCCAGAACTTTCCAAAACTAATTTACCCACAGCTCCAATATAAAGTATTATGGGGAAGTGGGGGGGGGGGGGGGCTGCCTTGTAATGTTGCTCCAAATACTTTGCCGTGAATCATGGTACATGTATGATCTGGGCATTTCCCGGAACTGTTTTCTGTTGCTGAACTTCCTTTCAATGCTTTGTGTCATCCTGATACATGCTCATGTATATATTGACAATGTAATACAATATGATCACATGCGATTAACATAGGTATAAATATGCGTATTATCAGATAAGGGAAAGAAAAATTGATTCCCATTCTTTACTTCAGGATTTATTTGTAAACAGCGGTTCCATATTTTACATTTTTTCCATGTAAACACAAATTTTCTAAATAATATTTCATTTGCCCATGCACTAATCTGAACCCCTGTAATATTTTTCTTCTTAATTTCAAACACAAA
The DNA here is from genome assembly GCA_035222895.1 of Strongylocentrotus droebachiensis. Lineage (NCBI taxonomy): Eukaryota > Metazoa > Echinodermata > Echinoidea > Camarodonta > Strongylocentrotidae > Strongylocentrotus > Strongylocentrotus droebachiensis. The sequence goes on along the minus strand of JAVYIG010001176.1, from coordinate 40,060 downwards.
GAACTAGCAACGCAGAACTCTTTGTGAGCATGAAACATTCCTAAATTTCACAATTGCATCAGATTTGCAAAAGTTTCATGGCTTCATGCCAAGAATTTGTGGTTTCTTTAACATACCAAATAATGCAATAATTGTAATGCTTTTGTATGTCTCATGACTGCTTTATGTGAATGTTTTTAAAAAAAAAAAGAAATCAATCAATGCTGATAAATGCCATCATTGGAATGCTTCTTCCAATATATTAAACAACTCTCTCTGTTATGTTCGTACTAACATTTGGAATTCCCTACCTGTTTTTCGACTTAACAATTCATTCAAAAGATTTTACAAGAAACATCTTCTCTCTCTTTATAATGCATAATTTATTTTAAGACCATATCTCTCATACCAAATCCCCCTTTTTTCCCCTTTTCCCCCTAAGCATTATGTTATTATTACTTTTGCGCCTGGTGCATTCAATTGTCAAGCCTCATTGACTTTTACGGAGGCACCATTTTTCATTCGTACTAGGGTTTATACTTACCGGTACATATTTTCTTGTCAATGTCAATTTAATTCAATATACTCATTGAATCACAAATGGAACAACATTGAATCTTTGCACATTGCAAAACTTTCTGGTTTTAGAGGATTTACTTATTCACATTTTATTATTCATTCACATTTTCCTCCTTACAAATTCTACAGATTCTGATGCAAATACTTGGCAGTTCCTTGTTCCTAATGTGTAAAGTAGTAGAAGTGTGATAGTGAATAGTCTCTCTAATCACTACCATCTACTACATATGGGACTAAGGGACAGGATCTGTCGCGACAGTTTAATAGAAAAATTCCTCTTTTGGTCCGTAGGGACGGTGTATGACATCATAGATCATATCCCTCTAGGTTCTCTCATCGTGTTCCTGGCTGGAAAAGGGCATCTTCTATCAAAACCGAATCAGCTAGGCCCCCGAATAGAATATCATATCTACCGTACTAGACAAAAACACTGGCCGGCCATGATATGTGTCGCATATTTCTTCATCAGAACACACATGTACATTAGGCCTGTCCTCATCAGCTCGACATTGTCAAATAGCCCGCTATTCCTGATTTGGGAAATAATCCCGTAGTTACAAATCGCGTCTTCATCAGCTCGAGCTCGATATATTTTGCTCAGCGTTCGCGCATAGTGTGAGTCTTCGGGCTGTGAAGACGCACCGGACAAATAGCGGGATAATTTGCAAACTAGCCCAAGATATCTTGGGATGATTAACTCAAACAAATATCCCGCTAATTGCAACTTCGGGCTGATGAAGACGCAAATTAACTGGATAATTTGCGATCGGGATAGGTCAAATAGCGGGATAATTGGCAATGTCGAGCTGATGAAAACAGGCCTATTGTGTCAGAGCAGTTTCCGAAGTCGGAAACCTTGACATGTCAATCAGAGCATATGAAGTCTACAGACCTAAACAATTAAACAAAAAGCCTATAGATACTGTGTAAATTCACACTTTGAAATTATTGCTTTTGATAAAAAGAGGAGACTTTGCAGTGAAGTGTGAATGTTTTATCATTAACTACAAAGGCACCAACAACCATGTTTGCAATTGTGTGTGTGCGATTATGATTCATATTTTGTATTGTCATGTCATTTAAGTCTTGCTATCTTGTTGTGCAATAATTTGACTGAGTTCTAAAAAATAAATTACACCACTTTCTGAAAGCTCGTTGAACTGTTGTGCATAAAACTCATCTTTTTATTAAAATGAGCAGTTCTTTTTTCCTGCTTGTGAGGGGACTGCCTTTAATATGCAAAACAACTTTTTGTGGTCAAAATCACCATAAAATCAATTAGCCTAACAGGAATTTTGTTATACTTTTCTTTCCTGAGAATATCTTTTCCATGATGTGATATAACATTGTGGGGATTCCCCAAAATTCTACTTTGAAAAAAACAAACAAACAAACAAAATAACTAATGCTGGGTTAAGGAAATACATGTACGCCTACATGTGTGTCTTTGTCTAATATTACGCTAGGACAAAGTCCACATTTCTAGTCAAGATATCCTGCAGAATCATATCTCACACACAATTCTGGCTTTTAATGACCCATATCACGAAGAAATAAAAAGAGTTTTGGTTTGTGAATCATCAGGGGTATTATTTGTTGTTGTTTGTGCAAACACAGGATTGAAATTACAACTACAAGTCTGGCTATTAATAGTACTGTGTATTTGAAAAATAGTAGGAGTTTTATAGTCTCTGAATCATCTAGAGTATTATTTGTATTAGTTCTGCCAGTGCAAACACAGGATTAAAATTGCGATTGTAGTATTCAAACAACTTCTATGACACAACTCATTACACATACATGTACAATAAATATTATATCAGGAAATCTAATTTTTATGTTAAAATAACATGCAAATACTTCACTTTAGAATGTAATACACGTACACATGCATGTATAAGTGCATTTTATAGGCAGATTGCATGAATAACAAATTGTATTATATTCATTTTTCAAACTATTGGGCCCTTGAACATAAACTTCAGTTTTTAATATTTGTTTATTTGTTTTTGTTTGTTGTACAGTTTTGATGGAACCCATCTACTAAAAGATATATACACAAATATCATTCCTCTAACGAGCCCCTAGTCTAGCCCACAAGGCTGAGAAAGCCCAACAACTGTTCATTGTCTTGCACAACTTTCATTGAATTAGGTTTATGTTCGGAACAAATATCTGTCATGATCTACACGATGCCCCTCTAACATAAATATCAAACCTCAACAGAATGGCTATGTTTCTGGGAAAAAAAGATGTCATACAGCAACAGTTGGATCACTACATACCGTAAATCTCTGTGTATAAGGTGCACCTGTGTATAAGGCGCACCCCTATTTGGGGGAGGGAAAAAAAAAAAAAAAAAAAAAAAAAAAAAAAAAAAAAAAATCGTTTTTTGTTTTGTTGTTGTTTTGTGGCCGAAAACCCACGCAGGGAAGGACCTTCATTTAACATCGAGGTGCAGTTAAAGGCGCTGATTTGTGCTTGTAAACTTGTCACAAATAATAGTAACAATGTCGTTTTTAGAAGAATGTGTAAGATCATTAATGTAAATTAATAAACAAAGAGTACCTAGAATAGAACCTTGTGGTACACCATTTGTTATATAAAAAAAATTGAGGAATTATTATTATAAACTACATATTGAGATCTATTAGAAAGATTACTTTCAAACCAAGATGACAGACAAATGTTAGTGTTGTTGTAGTTTCCGAGTGGTGAGTCAACACACTGATTACTGAGCTGGGAGACATTGCCAGGCATAGCGCCATAAATCCAAAAAAAAAATTAAAAAAAAAAAAAAAAAAAAAAAAAAAAAAATTCTGTACCTGTGTATAAGGCGCACCCCCGACTTTCAATGTTTTTTGGCTTCAAAAAAGTGCGCCTTATACACGGAGATTTACGGTACTACACTACAGGAATATTTGTGTCCTTTAAATACTGTAAGTTTGATGTTTTTTTTTACCTGACTGCTTAGAAAGCATGTGTATGCTTGTCATTAAGCAACCAGGGGACTGATGCCTTTGAAAGGGCACTAGTACATCGACTTGGTTTCAAACCTGGGGTATCCCAGTTTTGAGTCCAATGTAAATACTTGATAAAGCTACCCCCCCCCCCCCAATAAAGGCACAGAGTGCTTAAAAAATTTAACAAACAAGATCATAGAAAATGGGAGCAGGGGAATAGAGACAATTTAAAAATGGACATGATTTCTGCTGTGTCAGAGACTATGCGTCTTTCCAGAGGCCCACTCAGGGAAAATTGGATATCATATGATAACGGACGACGCGACCGCAGAAGGGCCTACATATTCACGTGCGTGCAACATACGCGAAACCGAAGCGTGAGGAGAACTTTGGTCTGTTTCGCGAACGCTAACACGCTGACCCAGTTAATCAAGTCCATTTGTTTACGTGCAGTTGTCCAAAAGAAGACGTAGATGGCGTCGACCAGTATTTCCCGTGCTAGAGCCCCTTTAACCCTGTGTTGAAGTACATGAGTGAATGCCCTTCCGGCTCTCAACAGATGATAGTTACATCAAGGAATTGTCAGAAACGTCATTATACTCAGAGAGGAAAAACATTTTCCTGTTTTTTTAACAGTAACTTCTTTCACTTTATCTCTGGAAAGCTCTTCAATGCATGGAAACAATGCAATGACGCCTCGAGATCAAACAAAATTGAAAGATTTTGCCATGAATTGCTTGTTTTTCCAAAAGGGTTCTTTCCTGTTTAGCTTCATGTTTTGCTCTACAATGACATCATTTTTTGATACTTCAATCAGAAAAGCACACACCCTTTTTGTTGGTTGTAAGGGTTGAGTTTGGGTGATGTTAGATTTTGATATCATCATTAAAATGAGATAAAATTAGGGGTTGAATTTACAAAAGAGTGGTTTAAAATTGAACCACGGTCTCACGGTTTACTGCCCCCCCCCCCCCCGAATTACAAGAAGGGCAGAGAAGCATACAATGTATACATGTATTACTCATTCACTGGTTTGGATTTAAGGACACACATTTACATTTTAAAGACAACATGCAAGTACATGTATAATAACATTTCCCTACTTTATATTTTATTGAGGCATATTAAAAGTTATTTTTTCATTTGCAAGAAGATTTGGTAATATAAAGGGGGTGTAGCGTGACAAGACTATGTGTCTTTCCCGTAGCCTGACTCGGAGCCAATCGGGTATAATACGACTACTGACGACGCGACAGCAGTATTCACATACGCGAAACTGAAGCGTGAAACGAACTTCCTTCTGTTTCACCAACACTAGCGCGTGCTGACCATTAATCAAGTCCATTCGTTTACGTGCAGTTGTCCAAAAGAAGTGGTGTTACCCAGTATTTGCCATGCTACACCCCCTTTAAGGTAACCTTTATTTGAAAGAGAAAGTTGCCCTATACTCAAGTCTCTAAGCATAGTGTCCTGGAGCTCCAATTTTTTTTTTTTTTTTTTTTAAACCTTTGGGTCAAGATTATCATTTGTGATAAAGACAGGGAGGATATGATGACATCATGTGCCAATGTAACAAGAGGATGACAAGATTAATCAGTCATCCTTCCAAACTCGAGATTACCTAAATGGGATTATAAACGAGGAACAATGAGGGGCCCCTTAGGTTATACATCATTCGGTACAGGGTCCATCTTTCATCTATTCAATTTTCTCAGAAATTAAGAATTTCTTGTAATAATTTTATTATGTGCAAAGTGTATTTGTATAGTTTCCAGAAAAAATGAATTATGTATGAAAAAAAATGTAATATCTTTGTTTTATTTTTACCTTTCTGTTGGAAATGAAATAAATATGAATATGAATACATGTACATGTAGACAAGTTCACATGCCTTTGAAATTCTACTTGCAAATGATTATCAAGGTAAAGATTTTCTATAAAAATAGTTTAATAAACAAACAAATAACACAAGAATGCAAGACGTCCAAGTTCAAGGAGCGAGGCCTAATAGAGCCAATTACTTCCACATCTTAACCCTAAAAATGTGGCTTAATGACATCACAAACCCCGCGTCTGATCCCCCCTCCCCCTCACTATCCCCCTGAAGCACCAGGCCTATGTCAATGGGTCTGTTCACATTTTACCCCAGTCCACCCGAAAAATTCAATACCAGACCAAGATCAAAAGACCAAACAAAAGTTACTTTACATCAAATGGTCTAGAATTGACCATTTAAGAGTCAGTTTAGTGGTGTCACTGAGGAAAATACTGTATATATATATTAGCCTTAATCAAGCCTGAACTTGGGCCAATTCGCGCTTCTTGACCAAGAGTCAGAGTTTGAAATTCCCTGTTTCCATTGTCCTGAGTCGGGCAATCCCTGTCACTCAAGAAATTTGCTCAGGGGTAAAACAGATCACTATTGTAATCTGACCAGAAACTTTGATGGCAAGAATCTTTTGCAAATTGCAAGAAACTTTAGCAAATCGCAACAAAGTATCACCAGTGTGTTGTTCAACAATTAGGAGGCATGAAACACTTGCGAGCGTGAACCACTGATAAAATTCACTACCGTTTCATGCACGAAACAGTATCTGGTTATAGAGCATTTGCACTTTCACTGCGAATGAGCTTGCAATCAGGCTAATTTCTCAAGATCAGAATTAGTTAGCAGGCTACTTTGAAAACTTTGCCATGTGAAGACGGGTCTAGAGATCCCTTGGGTAGTAGAGAGGGGGAAGCAGACGGACAGCTGTTCACTAGATCAATTCTACTACGTCATCTTGGACAGATGCATCGTGGACCTTGTTCAGGCTAGTGGCAATTCATACAAAACTCTTACAAAGAAAAGTTGTATCAAGAATCATTGTATGGCAAAGGGGCGTACACACTCGATAATAACATTAAATAAAGATAAGTTGTTTTAAAAAGAAACTAGTTTTGAAGAGGTTAGTTAATGCTACGCTCACAAAGGTTCGTACGAAGGATAATTTCGTACGAATCTCCATGTTTTTCCATTGTCTTCCCAAATTTCTATTGTCTGAAAATCGTTTGTACGGCGTTAGTAGCAGTTCGTAATGGCATTTGTGACCGAGGCTTAACATGACAGCTTGCTAATCATCAGTGTGCGCTCACGACAAGCCCCGCCTCTTTATACAGTTTCATATGATAACTACATTCAGACTAAAACGGACGCCGAGTCCCTGAAGTTTCAATACACATATACATGTACATGTATACAACATCTCATTATACAACGTTCAGAGAAACGTTGATTACTTGCTTATGAATAACTATATTATGATTAAATATGGTAGTCTGAACAGTGCTTAGAGAGATTCCTTGCCCCCTTCCCATCTCACTGACTGATAACAGTCTTTCTCCCTCCCAAAAGGGACGAGGATATCCTAATAAGATAACATCTGAATTGATGCGTGGGTCGGGGAAAGAATCAATTTTGGCTCGTCTCTTCCAAGTCCAATCTCACTTCGTCAATGGCAGTCTCCTAGAATATCCAAAGTGCTCTAAAATGCTGTAGTCATGCCAATAGAAATTGCTAGAATCAACTATTTCATTTCAGAAATTTTCAAATATTTTTGATGTTGTAATCATGCCAAGGGAAATTGGTAGAATAGACTTTTACTCAATAATTCATTTCAGAAAGTTGACAATTATTTTGAGTCTCTAAAGCAAAGATGATTTATCTAAATAATGTGGCAAACTATGGTATAGTAACAACAAACTTTTATTGAGGTGGATTCAACCGGAGAATCGTATAAGATGGGGAACCTGGCCTTGTTTCACAAAACTTGTCATCAGTGACAAATAACAGTTTTTGTTATAAGGTAGTGAAATCCTTGCTTCTGATTGGTTATCAGCAGAATTGTCACTGATTTGTGCCATTTGTCATTAAAATAGGCTTTGTGAAATGGGTCCCTGGTCTCTTTCTTTCATCTTAAATAAAAGACCTCACACCTGTAAAAACATGTACAAAGCCGCCCCAAACCTATTAGTGAATAAATATCACCTCATCATCATACATCATCCCGATCCCTTCATGATGATGAAGCTCAAATTGGCCACGGCAGATGGGTGCAACGAATTGGCACGTTACTCCGTCCACTGATTGGAACTGAATGAAACCCTGATGAACACACTCAGCTGACTCGCCAGTTGTCCCTCCTGCGTTCTGATACACATTGTGGGTTGACCTTGTAGACTGGTCATGAGATTCAACATGTTGTGCGGTTTCGTCCTAATTCACTCGTACATGAACAATGCAATAGAACCCTCCCCCATTTTCCCAAGCTACCGCTAGTTCTCAACATTATTTCCTCCGATGATGGTTAGAGCCCTCCCCCATTTTTCCAAGCAACTGCTATTTTTCAACATTATTTCCCTCCAATGATGGTTAGAGCCCTCCCCATTTTTCCAAGCAACCGCTTGTTTCCAACATTATTTCCCTCCAATGATGATACCCTTATCAGTGCATTCATCACTTTTATTCAAGTTTATGCAGATGCAACAGTAGTAGGACTCTGTGATGACTGAGCTATACATGTATGTAGGCATAAACACAGTCATGCTCCCAATGAGTTATACTACTCCTCAGTTCCTAGATCCACTTTTAAACAAAGTATACAGAACTTTGTGCATGGATTTGGAAAATTTCTCTAAATACTTAAAGGAGTGGGGCGTCAGTTTCCATGTGCCGAAGGCCATAATACGGTGATACCAGACTTGGTGGAAATATCATTAATGTGTGTACAATTCTGCGCACAGCGAGCCCCTAGGCCTATCAAGAAAAAAAGCCTAGTCTCTCAGAAGACCTGTCTTCATCAGACCGAAGTTGCAAAATCACCCGCTATTTTCAGACTCGGAATATGTTCCCGAAGCTCGAAATTGCATCTTCCCCAGAGCGATAAACTAGCTTGGATGGACCCAAATTAGCCCGCTATTTCCTAAATAGCGGGCTATTTTGGAAACAAGACCAAGATTTCTAAATTAGATTACAGACTCTTATACCAGCAGTCTAAAAAAAATCATTTGTATCTGCCGTACAATACAATATACAAACTACAAGGTAATACTGAAGTCCTTTTTTATGGTTCATTCCTATCATATCTGACACCCAAAATGTAAAAAAGCCGGAATTCCGGCAACTGCTAGAAAACTGGCATCCCTGATTAGTGAACAGATCTATTGTGTAAAATCATGAAAACTGATTATGATCACATTATCAGTTGCGACCCTGTGTTTATACAATTTCCATGAAAAAGGATACTTCCTTATAAAAGAGGAAGTTTGCATTGTAGCTTTAGGAAATAACCTTTCAATTAAATACACATAATTAAATGTGTTTGGGAAAGTCCAAAGTTTGCCCCACACGTTAACAAACTTGTATTACTTATATGAATTATGGAATTGTGAACATAAAGTGACATACAAATATTTTATTTGATGTTTTGTCTGATTCAAGCTGGAGTAGGGATATCAGACTGGCGGGTATTAAAGTATGGGACAGATACGCTTCGACTTTCCTGTTAAGTTTGCTATTCCTGTGGGGGGGGGGGGGGGGATGGTTTACCATGCCATGTGTGGACAGAACTTTAATTCTAAAATACAACAACAAAAACTAGAATGAATTAGCTTACCTCCTTGTGGGTTGTCAAATACTTTCTTGTAGAGACTCCTGAAGGATGCACTGAGGTCTTCTATATTGGGGTTCGACTCAAATAACCTTTGGTCTCCTGAATTTGATAGATGGCTATGAGGCGGTGATGCAAACTGTAGGAGGGGGAAAAGATAGGTTATGTAAATTATTTGAAAATAATGTGATTTTCTTTTGATTTTTCAATAAAAATACAAATTTCAAAAAAATTCTTTTAAAAAAAAAATTACAAAAATTATTTGGGTAAAAAAACACTTTAAACTGAAAACGGCTAGTGCCATGGACGGTCGGATACCGGACAGTTAAACGTTTGACCACAGCACTAGTTCGTCAACCATCAAATAGGGTTTGACATCAGTCTTACTGCACTTAGTGACAGAGCAAAAGCTTTATAGAGATTGTACAGGTGTAAATATAGAAATAAAGTACATGTCTTCACTTGTTCAATAACAAATTGAGTGTTTGATTATAGTAGCATTCCTCCACAGTACATTTTTGTCACTTTTGTCAGTAACATCACAATATAGGCACATGTCTGAATCAGAAAGTAGGTAGTCTGGCATATCCTGAGAACTTAAACATCTTATAATTATTATCAGACAGAATATCTCTTCTCCTTTTTTCCTTAATTTGTTTATTGTACTACCGTATTTGCCGGCGTAAAGGCCGCACCCCCAACTTTGACATTTCGTAGAGGAAAAAAAAAAAAAAAAAAAAAACTACAAAAAAAAAAAAAAAAAAAAAAAAACGAGAACAAAAAAAACGAACCAAACAAAATGATTGTAATTTTCTTGTAGAACACTCTTTTTTTTTTTACAAACTATACCAAATTCATCAATATTCTTATAAATCAACAAGAAGTTAACCTCAAAAATGATCATAATTTAGCAGATCTTCATCGACTTTTAAGCTAGTACTGTATCGTACGCAGATTTGGTATCCTACAATACCCCTTCCTCGATGTGCGGTGTAATCCGAAATAGCATTTTTCGACCTGCGCAGTTGCGTTGCGCGGCAGCTAGCTCCGTAAGTAACTGCCTGTCCCTTTGTTTACTTTTTGGCGATGCAATGGTATGGACTTAGATCTAGATCTATCGGCAGATTTTATTAGAAAAATAAGTTTTTTCGTCTTCATGTCAACTATGCAACATAAACTTGTCGGTAAGTTGTGTGGAGTTATTCTAGAATTGTCCTGTACCGTTGTCTAGTCATGCTACCGTTCCTATAGTCCCATACGTGCAAATGGACGTGATGTTTTGACCGCTGAATTTTGTTGTTGTTGCGTATACGCCGCATCCCGACTTTTTGATTTTTTCTCACCCGAAAATACTGCGGCCTTTACGCCGGAAAATACGGTACTGGCTTGGAAAAAGCAATCTCAACTACATACAATCTTGAAACATACCAAAAGAAGTAATATTTTATCCAAGTCTCAAAGATTCCAAGACCTAAATACCAATATTTCTACAAAATTTGTGTTGATTCCCATAAAAATGTTTATAATAAGTGTATTAAAAAAAATTAAAAAATACAATACAGGCACATACAGTACATGTACTGTACATACAGTGTATATATCGAAAGCTTGTATGCCATAAAAGTTTATTGCTAATAGATACACGTACTAAACTGTGCTTAATTAATATTCTCTTCCAGGAACTGACCTTTAGAAGCTCTCTCATGATCAAATCCCCTGATTGTGTATCAAGATCAGTGGAGCTAGGTTCACACAAGCCAATCCTAATCATGTTCACACGAGAAAATCCTATTTTTAAACTTTAAGTTTGCGAAGTTATTAACGACAATTGACCAACAATGGCGAGAGTTTGCAAAGGACAGGAGCAACAAGCATTCGAAGTACTAATCTACAAGCCGTGCAAGCAGTCTGCAAGCTGGCGTAACCTCAGAGTCACTACATGTACACGTAGTGTCGGCACAACACATGAGCTACGTTTACACAGAACATCATATTTTAAAACTTTTAAGTTTGTGAAACCTTGGTAGTTATACACCCCCCCCCCCTCTCAGTTTATCATGCTAACCTTAAGATCGCATGTGGTTTATAAGTTTGAGTAAAAACTGGTTTGTCCGCACGGCCCCTAACGACAAGTTAGATTCAAACTTTAAAACCATGACTTAAACTTCCAGTCAACAGACTGTCATGTGAACCTAATTAGAGAAGAAAAAAAATCTCACCCTACATCAGAAGTACATGTAAAATAGGAAGTGTAATTAAACAAGTTAATCTATATTTAACATAGATCGCTACTGTTCTGGTCGAGCAGGGCTGGAGATTGCCTGTCAAAAGGAAACAACCTTTATGTTTCACCAAATTCACAGATACTGTGGATTAAATCTAAACCCACTGGAATAATCATTCGGACACCCCTCTCCCATTAACTCATACATACTGTATTTTAAATCTAAACCCCTATAGAATAATGATTCAAACACCCTCTCCCTTGTACTCACATACAATGTACCGGTACATCCATGTGTTAGATCAGAAACCCTGTAGACATATTATTTGGGCACCCCTTCCCCTTTACTTAATACATATACTGTGCATTAGATCTAAACACCCCTAGAAAAATAATTTTGTTATCCTTCTCCCCCCTTTTACTACTCACACATAATCTGAAAGCTCTTGAAAACTTTTGCAGTGACCCAAATTCCATTTGATTTCTTTTATACCTTAAAATGTATTGATCAGTGACCTTCTGATGCTAATATAATTAAACTTGTATTTCTTTTTTTAATTAAACTTGTAATATCTTTTATATATATATATATGTTTTTTTATTGAATGGAATGAATAAATCTGAAAAAAAAACTGATTTGGGTGTCCCTCTACATTTCACACACAGATACAGCACATTTAATTTAAACCTCACAGAACATTGTTTGGGCACCCTTCTCCCTAAAATACTGCAGCTTTTATTACTACATTCCTATCTCTTCACACACTCATCAGGCCCCTAAACCCTCTGCCTTTATGCCCAAAGACAACTCAATGTGTGTTTCACTTCAGTGTTGTTTACTGCAAGATCCATTTTGTCAAACATACGGGGAAAGGCCTTGTATAGCTACTGGGATAAAGGATACCAGTAGGTTTTAAATTGGGAGGGGGGGGGGGGTGACAGCCCTCGCCCCTCTAGCAATGCTCCTAAATATCCATGTACATTGATTAACATGAACATGTGTATACCTGCAATAAAATGTCACTATTAACATGTGCACATGTTATTTTTCTTTGAGGTTTAATATGAGCCTTTTTCTGTCTTAGGGATTGTCAGTACACGACTACTCATGAATGTGGAATTGAATTGTCTCTAAGCACACCAAGTACTCAATCACGTTAAGTAAACCATCAGTATGGATTACATGAAGCTCAGGAGGATTAGCATACAAAAACGTGGAAATCAGCCTGCCTTTATTTAAATACTGAGATTATTTCCACAATTAAAAGATCTGGACTTTGATCTCTTTAATAGGCCTATCATATGCTTTGCAGTAGCAACCATGAGGTTTAAAAATAAAAGATTTTTTATAGAAACTTTCATTTCATGCTCAATTTTAAGATGATCAACATTTCAGAAAAACCAAGCACTTTATAGATCTCTCTTTAAACTTCTGTATGCAATATCGAAACCAAAATGTCAACGGTGTTCAATGTATAATTGTACTGGGGAGTTAAAAATAGGCCAAATGTCAATCTGATATAGCAAGAGCTTATTCCAGATCCTTTTTTTTATAAATCTGGAGTGCTATTTATCAAGCTGCCAAATACTGTTTCATGTTTAAAAGCATTAAGAATTGGCAAAATACAAGGAGTAGTCACACATCATAACATTGATAATCATGTTCTAAATGAAATTGGGAAATGTTATCTTCATCAACTAACTTCCAACTGTTTGCCAAACTAATATAAAATGAAAGTCTGTAAATAACTTGAGATATATTCTTTAGTCCCCTTTTAAATATGAGAAATTATTAATTTTGGAAATAGTCCATGAATGAGATATAAATCATTTCAATGGGTAAATTGATCCCTAATTTGTTACCTTTAGGAAGGGACTTGTCAGTATGGAATACCTGGGCAATGAAAATAGCTGATATGCTGCCAATTATAATGCAAATGTATGTTTTTTTCTTCTCCTTCCATTTCATCTACTTGCAATTTTTCATAAAAATTAGGGTTTAGTCACAATTGATATTGTGAAACAAGGTACAGTCTAACATATCTTCCTCTCTATAAAGGACACCTGTTTATAATGGTCACCAGTGTAACTCTCTGTAAGAAGACACATGTTGTAGAACCGTTCTTGAAATGATACCTGTCTATAATGGTCACCAGTGTAACTCTCTGTAAGAAGACACATGTTGTAGAACCGTTCTTGAAATGATACCTGTTTATAATGGTCACCTAAATTGTATATTGTCTCTCTCTCTCTAGAAAGAAATATTAGTTGTAGAACCTCTCTATAAAGAACACCTGACTATAGTGGTCAGCAGTATTATCTCTCTCTACCAAGATATGGGTTGTACATAGTAGAACCAGTCTTGAAAGGCTACCTGTTTATAGTGGTCACCTATATTGACTCTCTCTAGAAAGAAATATTTGTTATACAGTAGGCTTGCGGGTGCACCATGTGAGAGAGAGGGAGGATTGAGGAGTCCTGAAAAGGACTCTCTGTAATCTTTCTTTAGGATGTGTAGTCCTGAAAAGGACTGTTGGTGTAGTCTTGAAAAAGACCATTGGTTATCTCTCTTAATTAGCTTATAGTAATTCTAAGGAGAACTATAGCGCTTGGAGAGGATGAGGGGCGGGAGTGGCTCGACATTTTGAACAGGTTGACTATCCGTCATCAGGAGTGGAGAATAGTTTGTTGTAGAAACTCTCTATAAAGGACACCGGACTATAGTGGTCAACAGCTCCCTCTAACAAGATATGGCTTGTCTCGGATGCTACCTGATTATAGTGGTCATCTATTGTCTCCCTCTAGAAAGGTCAACAGTCTACAGTGGTCACTTTCTTGTTCCCCCCTTTGGTTGCCTTAGTAGAGTATAGCAATGAAAAAAAGACTTTCCTTGTTCATGGGAGATCTTTAGTTTTCTGCCCAAATTTTGAAGTATTTATCTGTTTTTTCACTAGAGCTCCCCCCCCCCCCCCCCAGTTTTCACGCACTACTTTAGAGGTTTCAAGAGCTACACCGCTCGCTGTTTCAGTCTTTCGGATTACTTTGTGGCTGCTGTATAGTCATCAAGTCTTTCTATACAGCATCTATATAAACAATCGTCATAAATACTTACATGATTATTTGGAAATGCTGGGGTAACTATGACACTGCCGATACTTCCGCCAGAACTCTCTAAACTTTCTTCAGGACTGTACGGTGACATACCAGGATGCTGCAATGGAGAGAGAGAGAACAGATGGACAAGACATTCCCATCAGAAACATAACAGAAAGGTTACAAATTTGGGTCACAGTTTATGTCTGTGTGCTTCCGAATAGCTCCATGATCGACCAATGCTGCATGCTATCTATTCATGCTGGATGCTATGTTTCCCAGCACATATATGTACAGACAGCTGCAGTGCAAATATTGTTTTTAATGTTTTTATTGTACAAACAAGGCAAAAACAATGAAGTATAAAACACAAATATTTTGGCATGGTTGGTTATAAAGATTAAAGCAGATTTAAATTATTTTTCTATGAAATCAGAGAATTAATTAACCTACGGTACTCATTAATGACTTTGATTTGAAATGTCAACAAACAAAAACAAACAAAAAATTAGCAAGCCAAAATGTATGCTCAAATATCATGTAGGCCTAAATTATTTCCATCAAACTCAAGGATGGTTAATTGATAATGCAACAGACTACTGTGTTTCATTGCAACTTACAAACGCTCAATGTAACTAACAATCTTTCAAACCCATCAACAGAAATTTTTCCAAGAATCAGCAGATATTTAAAACTGATGTCACAATTGTCCTTCACCTCGTTTATATCTAATCCCATTACATTAGTATTACCAAAATGGATTGCTCTTTTGTAATCAGTATCAGTAATCTTTTGTAATCATTTCCCAACTTACACAAAATGTATACATGTACTGTACATTGTAAACTTGCCTGTATTTTTTCAAATTTTCAAACTTTTTCTCAATCTTTCTAATATCTTTTTTCATTGATGTACACTGTACTGTACAAATCATTTGAATTGATATATTCCCATTCATTTGATTGAAATTACTGAAAGTAATCTATACAATGTACATGTACATTGTATATGTATGATAAATAACAATTAGACAATTTTTAAATGTTAAAGTTCCAACCTAGAAACGTTTGTTTCAATGAAAACTTTAAAATGATTCTTTGATTCCGACAATAAAAAGCTTTAGCTAATTTCTCAAAATCGATTTATTACGTAATTCTTCATTTTTGTGACCACTCATAGAATAGTGTGATAATTACTAACACAAAAAGAATACTGGTTTTACAGTAATAATTCAGCCTGCATCATACACCGCTCTTAAATAGACAAATGGCTAAGAAATGCTCGCTAAAATGACAAATGTTCTTTTTCGCAAATTAAATACAAGTGATGATACTTACCCCTCCTCTTCTTCCTTAGACTGTCGTCTTGTGGATTGTTATCGATTGCCCAATATGATCCCTGGAAAACAAACAAAGAGAAAATACAAAAGGAATTAATTTCAAAATGAAAGAAATGAAAGGACATCATACTATTTATAAAGAAAGGAAAGTACAAAGGGTTCTGAAAATACTGTAGTAGACGATCTACTAAAAACATTGATAATCTTCCACAATTAGCAAAAGCAATAATAAAACATTCATAAAACCATAACAGCCCCCCCCCCCCCCACCCCCCCCCCCCCCCAAAAAAAAAAAAAAAAAAAAATTAAAATTAAATCCTTTAACATAATTATTTCCAATAAAATTATTCTATATTCTGATAACATCTGGTCAAATTAATTTACAGTATGCATACTGGTATGTAAATTAAGGAAATGAAGGGAAATAAGAACAATACAAAAATTCAAGTACATTGTATGCTAGATTACATGTATGCTATTTAATTTTGAATAACACCTTCAATATGAATGTTTAATAAATGTGTGCATAAACAAAACCACATCCTGCAAAATGCATTCCCAGAATTGTATTTTTCATACATTAAAACAATGTTGAGTGTACACACAGAATCAAATAAAAAGTACAAGCACAGTTATTGGTGTGTCAACCATACATATTTGTTAGGGTGTTGATTCAATCAATGGAATCTTTGGGTGTTCCTGTCCATTTTCACTCCTGTTTCAAATCATATCTCAGCATGCATACTATGTACATGTAGGTATAACTTGTTACTTTACGTATGCAGAAGTACAGACATCACGTGTACATGTATGCATGCATTCCACTTGTGGTTAAAAACGGAATAAAAAGCAAATAGAGGGAAATCCCTCTTTATATTTGAACTTCCACCCCCACAATCTACTAAGCCACTTTTGAACCACTTTTGTACTACTTTGGGAGAAAAGAACATGAATATTTCTATGCAATATGCAGAGTACAGCTGTAGTGGGTGTTGAATATAAATGGGATTCACACAATGTAGTAAACATGTACATGCAGTGTACATGTACTGTAAGCATAGGCATATTGGTATAGTTATACCGTAGTAGTAGTACATGAATCTATTACACATCAATATTATGTTGCACGTATAAAGCAGGTTTCTTTTCTTCTATCATCCTGGTAGAGTTAGGAATATTTGCAATAAAATGGCACAAAAACATGAAATGGACTATTTGTACATGTACATGTTTCTTATTACTTAAATCAGAGTCGTTGCTTTCACAGTTAATTTATACATGATCTCTTAAATATACTATTTTTAATGAAAATTTTAACCAACTTAACAAAGCCTCCAAATTTCTCTTCTGAAATGTTTATAAAAGTAAGTTAGAATACTGCATGTTCTGATTGAAATGAAATAAAACAGCACAATCTTTTCATCTCTGTCCAAAGCACCGAGGGTCCGAGAGACAGAGACTGTGGAAAATCCCACAGATGTTTAGATGTATCAACAAAATATGCATAAAGGTCACTTGTAAGTCCTACTTCTGGACAGGGAAATGCTTACTTCTAAAGTGCAAATCTAGTGACCTACTTTTAAAAGTTCTGTAAGCTTGAAATTTACTGAAAGTCAAGTATCTTTTACATGTAGCTCTTTTAGACTCGAGGAAAGAATCTATTGATACATTTCTTTAAAAAAATATTCATACAGGCAAACAAAGACTGTATTGCACAAGGGACATTCATGTTCATAATACACATACATGTATACAATGTAAAATACATCTACATGTACAATTGTAAATACGGTACTACATTTAATACATAAAATGTACTTGCTTGGGGAGAATTATATTAGTACAATTCTTTATGGCATTCACATTTCGCTTAATTCGCCATATGACCTTTTATAATGCATTTCTCTGAACTATTCATTAACACAAGACAAATTAAATTGTATCATATACAGCCATTACAGGTACATGTACATGTAAATGTAAATAGTGCTTTTGAACAAAATCCAACATAAATGTAAGTATCCATACATGTATATGACTTGGGGTGGGTCTTCACATTCTCTTCATCTCACCCCCCCCCCCTCCCTCCACCCTCCCACTCCTCCTTTCATCCTTCCAAACATATACATGTATATTTGTCAATTGCTATTGTCATTCAATTTGTATGTTCTCTATATTTCTTTAAACTACACGTACCTGTTCCGGTACAAAGTGCAAGGTTTAATAATTTAATAGGGACTCATTAAAACAGTTTGTTAAAAAGGTGGTCAGAATTCTAAGAATTTGATAAAAAATTGGTGACAAACACATTTTTTAACCCTGACTGAAAACCTTAGAAAGGGTTGGGTGGGTACATGTACATTAAGATGCAAGACTTCTCCTTTCATCAATATTTGAATACGAAAAAATGAAAACTGTAAATTTTGTAACCATCTACATGTACACATATATGGAAGATAGAGATTCTATAGTAGTGCAAAGATTGAAAATTGCTCAAGTTTACACGCCTACACAGCAAACCACAACCTAGCAATCATTCATAAATCACTCCTACAGTACACACTATGATGGCAATGAAAATATGAGTAGGAAGTTTTAAAAATAGAGTTGCCAACACGGCCAATTGTATAAAAAGCTAATCATATAAAAACGAAAATTTTGAGCTGGTGGAATTTTCCAATCAATCTGCCCACACAACTTCCACGTGTATCATAGAAAGTTTACATTTCAATCCACTCTCCACACACTCACAAAAAATGATTTATGTTTGTTTTTTATTGTAGTGAATATTTTCATTTTTCTATAACTTTTAGAAAGCTATTTTCATCAATTAAAAATCCTCAAGTCCTTATTAAGAAATAAATTCAAAAATCAGGTCACACAGTTGGGATTTTTGGGGGAAATCACACATTTTGTGCAAAATTTAAAGCAAAATTTAAATAAAAATTGTGCAAAAACTGTTCATGTACATGTGTTTTGAAGTTTTAAATGATGTAAAACTGATGTTCAGTGTATATACAGTACATGAAAACTGGTTTCAGTAAATTAGAAAGAAAACTGGCCAGATGTAGTTTGCTTAATTTGTAAAGTAAAGCCCTTTAAAAAAATACCGGCTAAAAAAGTAATAGATACTTTTTTGGTAAATATATTTTTGAAAATGTTCTAAAAACTTGATTGGCAAATGGATTTAAAATTCAAGTCTGAAGTACTCTCGAAGATTCTCGATTTGTAATGGGCCTAAGTATTAGCCCACCATATCATTATGCCAGATTGGTGTCTCTCTGACTTGTGGTTTCTCTATTAACAAGCTGTTTTCACATGCATTGAATCACAGCTTCGCAAGGTCAAGGGAACAAAACAAAACAAGAAACAGAGACTGTGGAAAATCCCACAGATGTTTAGATGTATCAACAAAATATGCATAAAGGGTATCACTTTATTTCCTTAAAGTATCTATCACTTCAAGGAAACAAGAGACAAGTATCTGCTTTGAAAAGCAAATATTGGGCAGCAATCCAGAAACTAACCGCATGTGTTCAATTTTGCACTTTTCTCCAGTTGACTCTGACTGATTTTCTTTACTCTAATTATGATGCTACATTGTAGCTGTTTCTCTATAGACATCTACAGCAGCATTTAGTTTGCACTTAAAGATGAAGTTGAGTTCTGATCATGCGATTGCATTGTGAAAGAAACAGTGTGGAATCAATCAGAAAAGGTTGATCATCTAGCATATAAGTATTGGTGTGTATTGCAAGGTTCTGGAATCATCAAAATGATAAGAAATTTGGCCAAGTCTTAGTAAAGTAACAAACACTGTACACAGAAAGATGTATATGGGACTACACGAACACGTGGCGTAAAAATCCTACCCCCAAGTTTTACGATGTTTCATGACATATTTAGAATATAAAGGCATTTGAAGAGCCATGCTTTTCAGGGAACATGTCTTATCTGATGTTCTTCCACACTTGCATAATAAGAATGATAACGCTCACAAATTATTTTTCACCTCTTCCCTGAACTCAACCTTCTCTTTAACAAATGCCTATGTACTGTACATGAAGCCCAAGTTAAGGATTAAAGTTTTAATTAAATCTTAAACAACCCTGAACTTTTTTTCCTGTTAGAAGTAGCAACTGCTTTTGATAATAAATCCCAAGGCAGTTTCAATAGCCTCTACAACATGACAAGGAGGTATTACGTAATCTGAAGTTCAGAAAGTAATTTCTATTGGTTTTCCTTTACAATATGGTATAGAGTGGAGAAGTGTAACGTCATCAAAAATCTATTTTTAGAATTTCTCAATTTTTTCTTCATATTCCGAAAGAACACCAAAAATAATGTCCAAATGTCGAAAACCAATTGAATATGTTAAGTATTGGCTGAGATATGACCATCTAAATGAATATATGTCCTATGGTAGCTCAGTGTTATATGCTCTGGCTCCTAACCATTAGGAGCCAGAGCATATAACACTGAATTCCTATGGGGAGTATATTTATTCAGATGGTCATATCTCAGCCAATATTTAACATATTCAATTGGTTTTCGACATTTGGACATTATTTTTGATGTTCTTTCGGAAAATGAAGAAAAAATTGAGAAATTCTAAAAATAGATTTTTATGACGTCACAGCTTCGGTACTCTATTGAAATTGCCCTTGAGTGAAACAGTTGCGATATTGCTCAATGACATGTAAAAAGTAAGTGAGAGAAAATATGTTAAGGCCACTTTAATCAATGTACAACAGTTTTCTACATGTACATGTATGCAGGAATAAACGTACATTCTTCTCAAATCAATCATATTTCATTGCCATTTGTAGTTACACTTTTTACTTTCTAGTTTTACTTCATACACTAGTTGTTGTGGTAGAGTGTAAATGCCAAGCCTACTGTATAATACATCTGCAATCGCTGTTCGCTAAACATTACTTCCTCAAATGTCCATACACATTGTGTTGTTGTTCATGATAGAAAACGTTGATAGAAAACAACATTGCGGATCTACAGGCACAAATTGTCTGGATAAAAGTAGCCTTCAGGCCTACAACTGAAAGTATCTAGATCAGGCCTTCTCAACTAATTTATTAGAAGCGCCAAAACGAATATAATTTTTAGTTAGGGTGCCAACCTATATGTTTGATTTTGCTGCGAGGAAGCGTAGCGATCGAGCCGACAACGGGCGGGGTGCAGGGGGCATAGCTGATGTATTTTAGGGCTTTCTAAAGGCCCAGATGTGTTATTTTTAACACCTCTTTATTCCAAAATATATCAATCATAATTTCATACAATTCCTGAGTACATTCACACTGGAGGTAAATATATATGTAGATATTTCGGAGCAATAAACACGGGAATTGTCCAAATTAAGTGAAAATCAAACAAACAGAAACAAGATGTTTCCAGAGATTGGCAATGTTAAAATTGGTGGCACATCGTAAGCTTATTGCTGCGGAGCTAAGGTTAGTTAAGAGTCGTATAAATAGTACAAAAAGGTTAAATTACCCCTTTTTCCTTTTTGTTAAAGCTAAACTTTAGTACTGGTAATGCGATTGCATTGTGAAAGAAAAGGTGTGGAAAGGATCAGAAACAGTTGATCATGTAGCATGTAAGTATTGGTGTGCACTGCAAGGTTCTAGAGTCATCGAAATCATAATAAATTTGACCGAGTCTTGGTAAAGCAACACGCACCGTACACAGAAAGCTATATATGGGACAACACGCATGTTGTCGGGGCTGGTACTACCTTGATTTCCTTGTCTTTATATGCTCATTACTCAGCCAGTATACATTTTCTTCCAAAATTGTTTGGCACATGACATTTATTTGTAATCTTGAACATTCGGTGTAAGTTTCGTTTGATTCTGTGAGAATTCATTTGCTTTTTTTTACCAGAACTCAAGTTTAGCTTTAAGCTGAAGCAGACATTTTGGGTCTTTTTGATTTTGCTGAGTTTTTAATTCTAAAATACAATTTTTTTGTTGTTAATTGTGCAACAGTCGCGCGCCACTCCGACTGACCGCAAGCGCCACAAGTGGCGCGCGCGCCGCCAGTTGAGAACTAGGCCTAAAGTGTTAAACTAACATCTGCATTCTGCAATTCTGCAGACCAATAACAGTTTACTTTTTGTTCACAAGAACTATTTTTCAATAACTGGCACTTTTAAAAGAGAGAGATTTCCTCATGTAATTCCTATGCTTTTGTATTTGTTTCTTGGATGGTTGGTTGGTTCGGGGGTTTCATTCATTTGTTTATTTATCAGAGCTTTTTTTAAGTTTACAGAGCTCTTCCATGCTTTCAAGATCTGATGTAAATCGCTCACTATATAGGCCTGTTTTCATCAGCTCAAGTTTGCTAAATAACCCGCTATTTTCAGACTCAGGATATTATCCCGAAGCCCCAAAATTGCGTCTTTATCAGACGGATACTCTCATCACAAACTAGCTCGTACGGGCGCAAATTAGCCCACTTCAAATAGCGGGATATTTAGGAAACAAGACCAAGATTTATCTGGACCAAATATCCCGCTGATTGTAACTGCAGGCAAAGACGCAATGAGCTGGATAATTTGCGATCAGGATAGTTCAAATAGTGGATTATTTGGCTAACTCGAGCTGATGATGACAGGCCTTACAGTGTATGTACAGATGTAAAATGTTAACTTTAGATTGGATAGTGACCATTTTCCACTAAAATGCTAGCTAAAATGGTCTACAAATAAACAGACAGTAGTCGAAACCTTGACCCTGTGACACAAAGCTTTGCAATTGATTTTTACGATCGATTGGTTGATCGTGCATTCAACTGATTATACAACACATCAAACGTTGTCAATTGCAAAATAGCAATCATTTGCTATGAACCTATCTTTGTGTTACATACATACTTAAAGAGCCCTTGTTCTGATGACAAAATATTTTTTGTTAAAGTTCCATACAAAGCACTTGCATGACCCATACAGTAAGCCTACATTCACATATATTGTACGTGTGAATTATATTGTACACAGTAGAGAACCAAGTACACATGTCGTATACTGTTCACGTGTAGCCAAGCCAGCTAGAGCATGTGACAGTATAAAACGAAAGGGAACAACGAACAACCAACGAGAACAGGAAAGAGTGCACTCTGAAGTGATCAAAAACAGAGATCTAGGAGCAGGAATCAAAGGTCATAGGCATTATGGTCATAGGGCCATGGCCGGGTCCTCAGGGGCCAACCATTTGCCTTGCATAATACCACTGTGTCTGTCAACAGAACGTACTGCTACTCAGGGAATTCTATACTCCAAACCATTTTTCTTCCTTATGTATAATCTACATGTACATCCTAAATGTACATCAGTACTGCAGAGTGCACCATTATGGGGAGAAAAAAATCATAATCTTCATGTGTATAAATAATGAAATAAAAACATTTTACTAAAAGTATACATTTGTGTAAAAGAAGAATTCGGAGTAAAAGAAGATAAAATGTAATTTTAATACAGTGTACAGTGTTGACTTTTATTCGAATTTTGTTCAAGCTGTACACTTTATGTACATGAACATGTATGTATAAAACTTTATTAAGAGTACAACACATTCAAATCAATGTTGGATACTCTATTTTGATATTCATTTGACACACTTTTTTTCACAGATAACAGCACAATGTACAAGAATCTTGGGCTTGATATTTTTTACATAGAAAATGTAGTATGCATAATTGTTCTTATAGAACAACATAGGTTGCGTTTATCTACCAAATTTTTGGCTAGAATCAGGTTTCTCAAACGTCTTTCAGGCAAATTTAGAAGTTGATAAACGCAAAGCCTTTTTTAAAGGGCTTTAGATATGGGCATATCTAAAGATGCAAAAAGGTGTGTTTTGTATGTGACATACAGCCAGAATCACGTTTCTGAGAGATCGATAAACGCAAAGCTGTTTTGAACCTCACATACAAATAGGACCACCCAGGTGTTGTGTACAAGCATGTGTGTGAAGTTGACCTCCGAGAAACTGTCTGCTTCCCGGGTCAAAACAGCTGGGCAGACACAAGGCCTTTATTTTGAATCGTGAAGGGTCGATAAACGCGACATCCTGCAAATCACAATCGTATAGTGGGATATGATAGTGGGGTTCAATAGTGGGGTACGATATGTACATATCTAGTGGCAAGCCTTGATAAACGCGCCCATAGAATGGCAACAGACCTTTGATATGTGCCCTTGAATTACCAAACACAGGTCATCTTCTTTTCATTGAAGGTTATTTATGTCTATTTACTTTTCCTTCTTATGAACATAGAAATGTAGGCCTACCTTATTTTTGACAATATAATTTTTTTCAAATATATACACTGTATGTCACACATTCTGAGAATAATGCTGTCTTTAAAAAAAATGAAAAAAAAATACATCTCTAAAAAACAAAAACTTGCTGAACAATATAAATTAAAACATGTACACTGTACACCCACACACTTCATAAGATAAGGACTCGTCAAAGAAAACAAATATACTATAAAACCTCTATAAAAATGACAGTTATCACATGTCGATAAAGATGTCCCGATTGTGCTAACACTCCCTTTATTTGTTCAGAATGGATAACATTGTCCTATCAATTTGAGCAGATCCTAACATAGTCAATAAAAGCTCATAGGTGTGCAAATTTACGCAGCCTCAAGTCAAGGGGGACAAATCGACCCCGCCCCGAAATCTACCACTTGTTCATATCCAATCAGCAAGGAGACAAGAGAACAAACTTGACATTCCACTGTCATTCAGAATTTGAATCAATACTGTGATGAGAATGTTTCAACTTCTTTGCTTTGTCAGGGATTTGGATAGAGTTGATTTTGTTTTGCCTTGTGAAATGTGTAAGTACACGAGGATTAATCGCCTTGTTATGCAACTACATAGGGGGAGTACACAAGGCTGTACAAACTGAGCAAACATGGCCTAAATGATAACGGGAATGTCAACAGAGGCAGTCTTTACTTGCTGAATGGCCCCGAATCCAAGCAAATGAAACGCACAAAATCTAAAAATATCACTGCAAGTTATTTTGTAAAGGACACTTTTACATACTTCACAAGTCGAGTATGGAATTAATTTTATGACTTCATGGTTGATCTACTAGCAAATGTACCAAGGCATGCACTCATGTCGATTTTTCACTTTTTGTTCAAAATTTTTTTTTGATGATTATTTTAATTTTGTTGTCATCCCACAAATATGGAGCACAAAGCTGATAAACAGTACATGTATAATACAGTTATAATACAGGCTCTGTGTGCAAAATTCAGATGGTATTGGTACTTGTACATACTGTACACATTGTTTTTTTTATACAAACTTGACCATAATTCAATATCTTCAGTATATGGTAGTTGCAAAGAAAACAAATATCACATAACAATATTATCATCCTTATCAATTTATTAACATCGTCGTCGTTGTCATCATCATTATTACTATTATTATTATATAATTCAACATAGATCTATGTGTGTGTGTTTGTTAGAGATAACACTTAGAATTACATTTCAACTTTAAAGTCATTAATCAACCAACTTGCAGCTACAGTACAGCAGCAGTGAAACAAAGGGACTAAAGGTATTGCTTTCCATAGTCTGTGTGTACTATTGACTCACAAAGTACTAGTAGGTTTAAAAGAGTTTAAAAAGATAAGTTTAATTGTTGTGCTGTAGCCGAACCGCCGAACCGAACGAAAGTTCGCTGAACATGGCACTTCCGAACCGAACCGAACCAAACCGAACGCAAAGGCCTGGTTCGGATGTTCGGCAGAAAAATGTAAACGTTTTTGCAAGCTAATAAACTAGTCATTTTGTACCTAATTTTCATGTCATGATTGCTCATTTCATATTTACTTTTTTCCCATTTTCCGCTTTTGTGATTTATGCCTATCTAGTGGTTGGCGCGACTTCACTGGCGCCATTTAAATCCCAAATCCTGACCACGCTACGTCGCGATCGCAAGCCATAAACAAGAACATGTGCGTGACCGAACCAAGTTCAGCTCAACAAAAAATTAATATTTTAATTGTAACAATATCGGGCAAATTTTACAATATAAATAATGAAATAAATATATATTATAGTATGGTATTTATTTATTCAGGAAAAATAGCGATTTTATATTTTTCCTATTGAAAATAAAAACTTATAAAAAACAATTCTTGACGAGCCATTCAAGATGGCAGTTTTCATGAGTCTAACAAAAGACAACAACCGTCTCGGAAAATCTTTACAAAATATCATTTATTGTCAAATTGAAAACATGATTCTTTTAAAATTGAAAATAAAACATGATTCAAGACGGAAATTCGAATGTGAGTAGTATTTTTCTTCACAAATAATTACGTTTAGAGCAGTTTTTTAATGTGAAATTCATGCTGGTCGGAAGCAGTGTGCAGAAGTCCTCCGTGCTGATGGGGCCCGGCAGGCCGGCCTGCCCGCCCAGTGCCAACCGCCGTGGCTATAACGCTGCTTGCTATTATAATATTGCCGAACCCCGAACCGAACCAAGTTCGGGTGAAAAATTGCCGAACTCTGCCAAACCGAACCGAACACGAACATAGCGTCTGACTTACAGCACTATTTAATTGTCTGTTTAAAAAAAAAAAACATTGCAGGAAAGAGTACTGTACATCAGCATTTTTACAAATGGAAAGACACTAGACAGTGTACAAGTTAGAAGATGAGTACTATAAAGTCACACCACCAAACAGACTCCAAACACTGACCGATTCTTGGCCGTAATGTCATTTTTCAATTGGTCTGTTCTCGGTCTGGTGTCAATCTCATTGGTATGGCTGAGGTATATTCATAAATGGAAAAGAAGAAAAAGTCTCACCTTTCCTGGATCATCTTTTGACCTTGGAACCTTCATGAAACATTTGTTTAATGAGAGATTATGCCTGATGGAGTTCTGCAAACATAAAAGAGAGAAAAAATGTTTCTATTACAATTCAAATATGCAAAATATGAATTAAAGATTTTATTGGAAAAGTTCAAAAGAGGTGAAAGGAATATACTGTTACAATTCCTTCAAACACTTTCATCATTTCCCGGGTTAGCAATCCACAGGAGACTATTTAACAGAAGTAAATTCAGAAAGATCTATCAGGAAATTGCTGAATAATTAATTTCTGCTAAACAATGTTATTCTTACATTGTGTATCTGGTGTAGGGTTTTTGTAGGTATATTATGTTTGTTTGTGTTATTTCTTTGTTATTTTGTTTTTGTTCTTTGTTATGTAATGATATACCAGTATGTATTTTACAGTTATATTTTACACCAAGTCAGATTATAAATAAAAAATTATGGCAAACATTTATTACAATACACTTCATTTATGCTTTGTTCATGTGGCTATCTCAACAAAACCTCCACTTGGTCTTTTTTATGGCTTTCCTAATTACACACACTGTATTCCCATTATACCGTTTGTAAAACTTGTACTCTATTATCCTGTATATTTTTAAACTTATATATAATTCATGAATGTACCTATGCATTTGCAATGTATTTGCTGGAATTGAAATAACAAATTTAATTGAATTATAATTCAATTTAAATATAGACTAGTATATTCACTGCTAACCACAGACATGTGCACTGTGATACAAATTACTATCACAGAGTTTTCAAGACACCTTTTCTTCCTGTTCGATATACAGTTTTAAATTTATGAAGCTCATGTATACATACAAATGTATGTATGTGATAGTGAAGGGCTAAAAAACAATGCAGGAAAAAATACTTTTCAAGCTCACTTGCATGAAAATAACACTCTTTATTTTGTTTATTTTGTTTGGGGGGCTCTTTTTGGCATTTCAGGGGCTAATTCGCCCTGAGCCCCCATGTATTTTCCCCTGAAACAGTGCTGAAAAGTAAGTATGCCTTATTCACTTTGTTAAATTGCTAATCTATCACACTTAATCACATATTATGGTATGCCGTAAATCTAAACTGAAACATAATTAATAATTTGGAGGACATGAAAGACGACTTCAATAAGGATTAAACGATTCACTATAAGTCTATTTCCATGGAGGTTGCATCAATACCAAATTATAAATAAATCGTCTAAAACAACAGTGTACATTGAATGAAACATCTGTAGCGTGAGTGTTGTGTATCAGAGCTGGAAGGGGAATCCAGACCTGACTGCAAGTTCCTTTGGCGCACAGCAGACAAATCAGAGCCATGAGCTGGTGAACATTTGAACAGAATGGATAGGAACACAATAATAAACTTATGGATGGAGAATGATATCACTACATGTATGGGTTCTCAAAATGACGAATTGGTTCTGCAACTACATAATATGACATAACTGGGGAAGACTCTTGGTCTCCCTGAAGAACTTGGTTCATTTTCCTTGAGGCTATGGTTGATGTTATGGATATGATTAACCCTGTAAGTTGGGGCTTTGATCAGATCGGAAGATCGGAGCAACACCCTCGCACCTGTGATCGGTATTGGAAAAAATAATCGGAGAAAAAATTTTGTAAATCGTGAAAATTATAATGTAGGCATGCATTATAATCCAAGATTGGTGGCCAGCATGTTTTGCCTCTTCTCTTAGACCAATATTATTAATTTCAAGGTCATAAAAAGGCACTAAATATCAACAAACATGGTCTACAACAACTCAAAATGACAAAATAATCCCAGCTATGAATTTTTTAATAGCATTTGATAGCCAAAAACTTGAACATTTTCGGCATTTTTTCGATCATTTTTCTTGATCGGCGATCAGAAATTATTATCCGATCACCCATGATCGGCTCAAGATCGGCCCCCGATCCAATGATCGGTTACAGGCTTACAGGTAGATATGATACATGCACGTTTATTTGAAAATCATACACACTGTACATTGGTTTTTACTTTTAACATTTATAATTTTCATATACTGTGATCTCTTCTATTTATTTGTTGTTGCTTTCCTTAAAGGTAAAGACCAGTATTGGAAATGCCCCAATTTCAAATGGAAATTTTGAAATGGAAGCTCTTTATTACCAATCATGTGAAAGAATATGTTTTGACTAATACATGATGATAACATTTTTGCCAGGAAACCGCCTACTAATTGATATATTTAGTAAATTAGTTTATCTATTGGACTGTGAGAGATAAACGCATGTGTCGCGCACGTGTGCGTAGTCCCATATACATCTTTCTGTGTACAGTGCTTGTAACTTTACAAAGACTGGGCCAAATTTCTTATCATTTTGATGATTCCAGAACCTTGCAGTACACACCAATACTTATGCTAGATGATCAACCTTTTCTGATCGAGTCCACAACGTTTCTTTCACAATGCAATCGCATGACCATAACTGGTCTTTATCTTTAAGTGCAACTTGTTCTCATGTTTGGATCCTCATCATTTGCCAGGCATTAATATACTAGTCATTGGTTTTTGTAATATTTATTTAATTACAGAAAACGCTTGAATGAATCGTTGGCTACAAGATCAAAACCATCATGGCAAGTGATATTCACAGATCTCATTACTTTGCATTTATTAACCTTCAAATCTATACTTTCAATTTAACTAATACTGTCATACTTATAATACTTCTCATAAAAAGCTACAAAAAAAAAATACTGCAATAGCTTGGTCAATTCATTTAAAATACATGAGAGATTTTTTTCCTAGTCTCTACACCTACAGTACGGATTAAAAAACTAATTATGGAACAACGTTTTCTTGAATGAAAAGCAAAGCAAAAGAAAACAAACCATTTTTTTACGAGGATACCAAATACTTTGTATATGTTTATACATGTTCTTTCTTCTTGTTTATTGCTGTTATGAATTTATGTTAAAGATTTTGTTATTAATATTATTATCATATTTGTTAAACTATAATGTACCTCATTAAGTTTAACAGGGCCACATGGAAGACCACCATTATTGGTAATAATGAGTCACCCTGTCTAAATATCAGAAATAAATAAAATAAATAAATAAGTGCATTACTAAATTTTACTGTAATATTTTGGCAAAAAAACATAATTTTGCGTTTTTATTGAACGACTGATAAATTGAAATGGCCTCAACGGTTGACAGGCACATCTACATGTACATGTTTTACCAGCAGATCTTGCATAAGGATACTCAGCTTTTGATTATTTGGTGAAATAGGAAACCACTTTTGTGGGCCTGAACACATTCGTGTGCAAAGACTATGGAGAGGACAACAAGGCATTTGACGAAATAAAGCGCTATCTGTGGAATGAATATGGGGTTTCGTACAATGTCACAATAATACCAGGGGACTCTTTCCGCCATCACTGTCCAGAACTTTCAAGCAAATGTTTGCATACAGAAGTGAAGCTTAGTCAACCTGCATCTGGAAGCCCTAGACTTTTCTAACTTTATAAGATTGCATGATCGATATTGTCTGTTTAAAGAATTATATATATGTTCTTTCCATCACAATTTCTACTCAACACTGGTTCCCTATCCCATCATCTCTTTCTAAAATTCATGACCATGACAGCGTTTTACAAAACCATCAAACACCCAAGGCTATACCTGTGCCTGATGGTATGAATGATGAAGCACAAAGCCACAAGTTTGCCGACATCTCATTCGTTGAAACTGAAAGTGTTAAAATGAGTGTTATAAAGTTAACACACAGGATGTCAGTGAACTCAAGCTTGTAATATATTCATAAAATGTTGCCCATGTTTTTTGTCAGGTCTAACCAGTACTAGGGGCGCTGATCCGAGAATGAGGATTGTCCGTATAAAAAAGGATATCCTCGTAAACGCGGACAGATCGCGTCTTAAAAAAAAATAAGGATCGTCCACATTTTTGCAGACATTTTTGTTTTTGGCACTCTGCAGGTGTAGGGTTCCCAATCCGAGCTCTGGCAATGCGAAAAACAGATTCTGTGTAATAAAATGCCCCCAGTTCACCGTCTTCTTGTAGTTGTAGACCTATTGCCTATTGGTTGTCCTTCTTCAAAACGATTTATCATTCATATTAACGTGTGGGTCTCTGTGCAAATTCAATGTGAAATGCACCAAGGAGCATCATCGCGCAATCCATTTTTTGCATTGCTAACGTGCACGGATCGGAAAAAAAAAAACGTTCGCAAAAATGCGGACGATCCTTATTTTTTAGGATGCGTCTGTCCGTGTTTACGAAGACGATCCTCGTTTATGCGAACGATCCTTATGCTCGGCCCAGCACCCCTACTGCTAACTTTAGAAAATGCAAGCATCAGTCAATAACAATGTTAATTTCAAAGTTGGCCTGGCTATAGAATGTCAGTGGAATGCCAATGCACATGCATTGCATTGGCACTGTGTAGCACGACAGTGGCCGAGCTGTCCAGTGAGATTCATTGATTGGTACAGACTTTATTAGACATTAAATTATTGGATGACAGTTCATGACAGGCATAATACAAACCTTCCATCCATTCCCTGCTTCTCTGTAGTACGGAAAATTCTCACAAATCCATTGATATATCTCACTAAGAGTCATTTTTTTCTTCGGTGAACTGTTGATAGCGAACGTGATTAGGTTCGCGTAGCTGTACGGCGGCTTCCCGTCCTTCACGGGCTGCTGTTCGTCCCATGTCGCTGATGTATCCAGCGGCGAACTTGGTGATTTTCGCATGGGAATCGTCCCTTTTGATGGGTCCAACGAATTGGTTGATCCAGGTCCATTTTTACCATTTGGAGAATTTCCATTCAAAGATGCTGGTATATTCAGTTGACCCAGCCATTCCATGGAAGTTAGGCTGTTTCCCAAGTTAGGTTCCGCCATCTTGCTTGTTTAGTCAATAGTAGTCCGAACCGCATTACATTCGGCGCATAAATATTCCACGCAATTTTCAAGCTATTTTTCGCGGCAAGCAGAGAAAAATGTCTAAATTTGAAAGGCGATGTTGAAGATTTGTCGAAATGACTTCCTCTAACGGGGTGTAACCTGATTTTAGTCTTCAATTATACCCGGATTTAGGTCCTAATTTCAGATGCGGAAGTACGTCAGCCATACAGCGCCACTTCACTACTTTTGCAGCTCTGGACCCCCTGCGAAGACTGCCATGGCAGCGGCTTCCTTCTTACGTCATCGTACGGGTCGCGCGAACAGTGATTACAATTTTGGACTGGTCAAAATATCGGCTTCTGTTCAAAATTATTCAAACAAAATGCAAAATATAAAGTAGTCAGGAATACTTAATAAAAAACCAATATTGTAGAAGAATAATTTTCTTGATTAAAATCAAAGTTACATTATTCAGCTTGATTTTCTAATCGAAAAGATGTCGTTGCTGAATGGAAGTCGTCCAACCGGCAAACATTAATCCCCTTGGCCCCTGGAAGAAGTAAATATCTTTGTGACCGAGATGTCGTCTTTTATTTCCGGGGTTGACGATGTCCGTCAGTAATCTCAATGCCGGTCTCTTCTTGTTGTCTCTGAACTGCTCTAATTAACTCTGCTCGTTTCTCTCGTTAATTAATTACCTCCCTGCGTGTGTACGTACATGTAATTGCAATATTCGCAGATATTGGCTCATGCGTTCTTCTGTACCTCTGGAATATTTGAGGCAGTATGTAGGTGGTATTTGTGTAAATAAAGATATATTTTAAACTGCCTGAAAAAACGATATTAGACGGTGGGGGGATGTTTTGTCTCTTCTTTATTTATTTGGATGTGTCTCATCATAAACATTATAAGAAAGAGACAGAACTAATGGATAGCATTAATCAGTTAATGAAATTCATTCAGTACCGAAGGGCTCTTTTCAGCACGAAACACTAATTTGACTATGCCACTACTATTTCTATTCCGACGGTTGTCTTCTCCAGAGATAATTCCGGACAGTCTGCCTATAGCTTTATAAAATAATTCAATAGAATTATGAACAAAATTTAGAGAGAAGAACAAAAACAAATGATTCCGTTGGGTCCAGCTATGTAGGTAATGCACGTGTCCTAAAATTGCTTCGATGGCGTGCGGGGCGCATACAGTATATAGGAACTGCCCCCAATCGATTAGTAAAAAAAAAAAAAACAGAGTGAAATTGAGAGAAAGATAGATTGGAAAATGAACAATATCAAATGGAGTAAACACTCCAACGCCCCTTCATTCATCTTGAAGTATAATCATCTTGTAATTAAGGACCCCCCCCCCCCGCATCTGTCCAACGATGCACGTACGCCACAGTTATATTTATACTCGTGTATCCTGTAATAAAGTTGCATTGGCTCAATTAAAAAATGTTTAAGGGTCATCTAAACGCTGAACAAAATACGTTTTCAGAAATATTGGAGCAGAAATTCTGAAATTCTGAATTGACATATTCATGAAATAATCTTTTTTTTCTTCGACTGATGGAATAATTAGCTGTTTTTAGAATTTCTTGTTTGTACAACAATCAGATCACTGGGTTACATAAATAATCATGAAAGGAAACGGGATATCATAAACATAGAGGTCGCTGTTGAAAATCGATTTCCATGAACTTGGCCCAATGAAAAAAATGTCATCTTATGAGGGTCGCGTGATAAGACTATATGTTTTGCAACACTGAAAACAATCAAAATATATTACACCAACATTTTAACAAAAATCATAAACATCAGCACTTTATATACGCATTGTCGGCTGTTGTTCAAGGGTTGTTCACCCCTCTTTAGGATGAGAGGGAAGGGGCTAATTAATGTAAACGTCGTTAAGAACTTCATATCGTGCATTTGGCATCCCCCCTGATGTTTTTCATTCTTGAAAATATTGGGTACACATTTTTCCCAGCACGAGATTAATAATGTACCAAACTGACTCTTGGTACAGTATTTTAATTACCCCACTCGAGTAATATATTGTCCAATTACGGTCAAAATAAAAAATAGTTACTTCAAGTTGGATTTCATAAAGATGCCTAAAATTGGATGGATACATAAATACCCCCCAACGGCACATTTTTACTCAGTATCAAAGAAGAGATAATTGTGAATAAATACATATGAAGAATTATGAATCACGTATTTATATAAAATATTGCACATGAAGCATATGTCGCTAAAATTTAAACCCAACATTTTACTTATACCTAGGCCTAATACGTAAAGTTGCCTTGAATCCCGAGCGCATGAATAGTGTTCAGTACTTGCAATGAATAAATGGATGCGCCTTTTTTAAATCGCGTGCACTTCATGTAAAACACTGCGCGTATCCATTGTCTTAACTCATTATGACGTCATCACTTCCGTAATATTGTGACGTTAAATAACAAACCGTGGGGATTCCCCTTGATGAAGCGTACGCGCAAGTCTCTGTGACGTCCTATTGAACCTACTTAAAAATGTAGGTCGCGAAGTTTGACCTGACGCGTCTCGTCGATACGTACTCATTTTAATCAGTGAAATAAAAACGTGATGGATTTTTCTATATGATTTGTGTAAACAAAATAGGTATAAAAATACTTGAAAAGGAAGTCATCAGCCCAATAACAACGCAATGTATACTTTCAGAAGACAAATGCCCGTGACTTGAAGTGATACCAGCAGTGGTGTATCCAACTAGGGCTGGAACATACATATAGAATCACCCCTCCCCCCCCACCATTTTACGGACTCAAACAATTTACTGATTCGCCACATACATACACTGTCGCTCATAAAGGTGGAATATTTTTGTTTGTATCCCAATTTATGGAATTATTTAAAAAATAATTTAAAAATAATAGATCTAGATAATAGTATACATTCTCAGATTTTATTGAACAATAATTTGCCAATGTGTGTTTTGTGTGACTGCTAAAGCATGTGTATGCTACTATGCTTATCAACTAGAGGACCTATGCCCTTAAGTCATAAATGACAGTAATGAGGATTAATGCCCCCACAAAAGGGCACTATTATAGCACATCGACACGGTTTTGATCCCGGGGCCTCACAGTTACGAGGCCATTCCTTTGTCACTGAATCATGACTGTACGCTAGGGTAAATTAAAAAAATTAAAAAAAACAAAAAAAAAAGAAAATGCAATAAAATTTTCAATAATTTATTGCATTTTACCCCGGTTCCCAACATAAAAAAATCTTCTGTGTGCCCATGCCTTGAGCCATAATGCATGGCCGTCCAGAGGATTTGTTTAAGTTTTACAGATACGCTGACGACATTGACTAGATAGTTTAATCCTTAGCACTACATCCTGACTTATGGATCCTGCTGAGTATCGTCATAGAAGTAGAAGTAGAAGTTGACGACTTTAGGACTGATTGTAAAAACACCATATCAAAACACTGAAGCATAAAGCTTTTTTTTAAACGAACAAACGAGCATGTACGACAAAAAAAAAGTAAGACCGACATTTTCCAAGATATTAATTTCTTCAAAACAACTCGCCTCCATGTCTCGATCTGATGAGAGAGTACGAGCGCCCTCTGTCGTTACCTGTCTTGTTACTTCACGTGTTCATCAACAAATCAATTTACACACCAAGATACCCCATTTTATAGATTTGATGATGGTAGTGGGGCGGGGGGGGGGGGGGGTGGGGGGGGGGGGCTTATGGATTGTAATTATTCTGGAGCGGTTCGGTGTATATCAGAAGGCCGTTTTCGAAATGTAATCATATTTACTGCGTACGTTTTTGTGAAGTGCTTCTTTACGAATTATTTCATTCACCTGTTACGGATAAAAAAAATGATTGCATTATATTAGTCAGAATGCAAATTACTTGCTATTAAGTTTAGGCAAGCCATGGCCATTCCTAGAGGGTGCAAAATACTCAATGCTATAGTAGCTTTTTTTTTTTGTCGATCGTGTGGAACATCTAGTTCAAAATCCAAATATCTTTCCATTTTAGTTGGAGGGAGCATCCTGTCTGTGTAACTACTTCCCCCTGTCTGTTTCTCTCTGTCTCTCTTTTTTAAAATTATTATATGTTTGCCTTTATTTTCCTGTCTGTCTCTCCCTCTCCCTCTCACCCTCTTTTTCTACCTCCCCTTTCACACACTCTCTCTCTCTCTCTTTCTCTCTCTCTTTCTTTCTCTCTCTCTCTCTCTCTCTCTCTCTCCCTTCCACCCTCTCTCTCTCTCTCTCTCTCCCTTCCACCCTCTGTCTGTCTCTGTCTCTCTCTCTGTCTCTCTCTCTTCCTCTCACTTTCTCTCTCCCCCTTCCCTTTTCGGTCTATATATCGGGTAGCGCCTACCTTGCATTCATTTATCATACCTGATCAATGCAACGAATGTTGAATGTACTTTATGATACAACCTTTAAAACTGAAATGAATACGAATAAGAACAAAATAAATATGACCTCAACCATAGTATACCCTACCATAATCATTAACACGATCCTACTTTCTCCTTACAATTTTTTTGCAATTTATGTATTTATTCAAACAAATCAGTTCAGTTCAGTTCAGTTTATTAATGTTTCTCAAGCATAAACAAATATTATAATATATACAAATCAGTCACAATCACAATATTAACAGAAGGTTAAATAAACAAGCCTGTCTAGCAACTCCTTGATTAATATATATATATATAATGATAAATCGCTGCCATCCATCCATTTGTTCATTAGTCCTTTCGATCTTTGGACATCAGATACACCAATGAATCACTACCGCTAAATCAGAAAACAACATAATTACAAAGAGAAAATAATGATCGCAAGTTAAGGAAACAGTGATCACTAAAACAACAAATGATTGGTAAATTAGCATTGTCCAATATGAGATAAAGTGTCGTCTGGTTTCACTCCATCAACCTCCACAATCAGAAATCAATATTCCCATCCTTCCTGTGTCTTGTGTGTTGTGTAAGTTTTAGCTGCTTGGTTGTCAAAAAAACAATCGATGAGTATCCGACATTGATCCACATATTTTGATATTCATACCGGAAAGAGCTTATATGAGTGGATGTGTTGTCGTGGTCTACCAGAGGAGATTTTTTACGTCAGACCCCCCTCGAACTTAACAAACACTAAAGGTCGTCAAAGTGAAAAGTTTAAGATTTTTGTTACTCCTTGATTAGGTTTTAGACATTGTAGAGAGAAGGCTGAGTTCTGGTAAAGTTTGAAATAATTTGCAAGCTTTCTCATGTTTGGTTTATCAGTGGATATGTGTTATAGTAGCAATGACAATTAATGTTCTTAAATTTTTCCCACATTCCCAATTTACTAGAGAGAATTTAAACTTTGGACATTGTGTTTGTGTGGTCCCATTTATTGGAGACAGATCCTTCACCAAA
Organism: Strongylocentrotus droebachiensis; assembly: GCA_035222895.1. Classification (NCBI taxonomy): domain Eukaryota; kingdom Metazoa; phylum Echinodermata; class Echinoidea; order Camarodonta; family Strongylocentrotidae; genus Strongylocentrotus; species Strongylocentrotus droebachiensis. Next base: position 2,980 of record JAVYIG010001176.1, on the reverse strand, counting down.
GCTATTCTCTGAAACTCATTTCTTTCTTAACTGAAAAAGTTGTATTCCACAGAACAATTCAAAACACAGCCGAAAACGTATCTACATTATGTATCTAGAATTGAGTTTCATTACCTGTACAGGCGCGTACGCAGGATTTTTTTAAGGGGGGGTTTTAACATTTATAAATCGGTTCGAAAAAAACGACTCAGCCGGCCGCTGAATAAGCAGGGGGGGGGGGGGTTAGAGGTTTTTTTTTTTTTTTCCCCAAAAAATCGCAACGACTCAGCCGACCGCTGAATAAGCGGGGGGGGGGGGGTTTTGGTTTTTTTAGGGGGGTTTACATACATAAAATTACCAAAGGGGGGGGGTTAACCCCCACCCCCCCCCCCCCCTGCGCACGCGCCTGTACCTGTACATTATGTGTTGAGCTATTTTTCTATCGTAATTTGCATTTGCTTTTTTTGTCGGTCCTTGATCGAAAGTATTATCATCATCAACATTATTATGATCATTATTATCATTGTAATCATTTTTATTATTATAATCATCACATCTTCCTTCAGACATTTAAATGCTAACTTTATTGGAGGAGCTCGCGTCTTTGAATGTTTTTTGAAACAGATATATGACGCCATACAAATGCTGTGAATCATCATCATCATCATCATCACCATCATTATTATTGTAATGATTTTTTTGTTTTGATTGATTATCATTATTACTATCATCATCATCATAATCATCATACCATCAATAACCACCACCACCATCATCATTATCTCCATCATTATTATCATTATCATAACTCGACTTTGACCTTCACTGTGACGTTGTAAAGCTTGACATAGGCGTGTCTAACAAAGCAATAATCATTGTCCCCTAGCAAGAATTAGGCTTTACTGACCGTGGATTTATCAGATTCATGTTGTTAAAACATGGCCTATTTATCACACAGGGTGGAGCTGGCTTACGCCACTCAGCAGGTACCCTTTTATCCGGGCCTTTTATACCCTAATTATCAACATGTATGGATATGCCATTGTTAAAAAATCATTGAGTATTGGTTGTTCATTTACATTGTGATATAAAAGACTGTGTGGAAGCAACTAAGAACCGAATTGAAGTGTTGGAAATCATAATAAAATGCCCGTTGGCAAGACATTAATCTACATTTGCCCCTCTCCACCCAGGTGTTAAATGGGTATACCCGGTAGGTTGCGAAAGTCATTGTAGTACTAGTAGTATTATTTATGTAAAGCGCTTAAAGAGACATCGTCGATGTATTCAATTAAGCGCTACATAAACCCAGAATAATATATATTATTATTCTTCATTGTTTAAAGTTTGTCCATTCACTCATTCATTCTACTACTCCGCTATGTCGGCCTTGTGTTTTGAAAAGGCCTTGGCACCTATTGATCCACCCCACAATTAATTCGTGTATTAAATCTAAGGCGTTCCGAAATACAAACATAGGCTTACGCTTCTAATTTCTAAAGCCAAAAATAGACAGAGAGAGAATATTATTCCAGTTTTACCTAAATCGAGATCCCAGTATGATTAGATCTCAATCATGTTGTTGCTGAAAAGGGGATAATTATGTGGATTCGGAATAATAAAAAGCTACAATATCATGAACATTGCTTATGTTTGAAGAACACCAATTACCAAGTGAACTTTTCCACAAATGAAATTGTGAGGTAATAGAAAGAAGATAACAAATTCGTTTGTGATTTTTGTGCCTTGCCGTGGCTCGAACCTACGACCTTCCAGTCAAATGTTCGAAACTACTCAATTAACCACCCGGTTAATGTCATCATTATAGCGGTATGCACTTATATACTGACTAGTTGCTATTGAACATTAGTGAACTTAATAATCTTCCCACGCCTAGTGGATCTGAAATTTCAATAAAATGAAAGTCTTGAGGTTTCGCGGGCTCTTGAGTACCTAAAATTATTACTTTCACAATTGGGGTGGATAACAATAATATTCCTCGCGATCGCGCGTCCGTCAGTCGACAACTGTACCACCCTAACGAATCTTGACAGAATTTGGGGTTTGACAAATCAGTCCTGTCAGGCAGCCCGAGCTTCCGCACCGCGCGATGTATGATCATGACTTTGAGCTTGTCAGTTTGTAGTCCATCCTCAAGGCTAGCAGCAGTCAGGTCATAACTCGGGTTTGATCCAACAAGGCCGGACGAGTTCTATCGTTTGTGTGTAAACTCCTTGGTAAATCACAGGCTGAGGGATTTGAGCTGAGAAAGCTGTGGCTAAACCCGTGAATCGCCGCAACCGGGCGCGCACGTAAGCCCAGCATCCTGATTCAAAGTAGCGATAAGTGCGCGAAGCAAGAGGCTGTCGCTCTAAGATCTTTACATCGTCTGCTACTGTAGGCCTAATCAAATGAAACTGATCTTGATAAATTCCACGATTTTGCGACGAATTATCCAGTGCTCATCCTGACACAAACCTTAAACGAAATCTTCTTGCTATAATCTCGAAAGTGAGTTTATGACTGAAACCGCACACTGGAAAAGCCATTTTCGGAATACCATCCCGCTCAGGAATGCTGTGAGATGATTTAACTTATTTGCATTTCATACCGAGATACATTTTAAACATCATGGATAGACTTATAATGCTTATTATCATCCTAGCTGCAGTCTGCCTTATTTCCATGACAACCGGAGAGGGGATACAGATGGAGAACGGTAATTACCATATCTCAGATTGTAGAGAATATATATTTTTTTTTTTTGAAAATCACATTTCAAGTTAGAGATGTATATAGAGAGCACACTATATTGATTCATCGTGCTCCACATCTTCATCTTAGAGTGCGGGGCTGGGGGGTGGGGCAGGGGCAATTAATTAAAAAAATCATGATGTTTTATTTGTATTGTAGTTCCATAACTGTTGATATTTGAGATGCATTTTTAATTCAGGGGGTCGCTTGTCCACCATGCCTTTGGACTCCAGGGTCTTAAGCCCTG